>NDXB01002567.1:111523-124433 GCA_002631895.1 Agapornis roseicollis
TTTTTTTTTTTTTTCCTTATTTTTTATTTATTTATGTTTTTTTTTTAGTTTAGCAGTATCTATCGCATTACTTTTTGAGTTGTGCTCTTGAATAGCACAAAGCACACTGGCACTTTAAATCAGAATTAGTGTTCTGAGGCAGATTTGAGCATCCATTTACATGTTATTTTACAAAGTTTCTTTATTTTCTGTAGTATTCGATTTGCTAGCTGCTCATTTAATTCCCTTTTAGTATTTCATCTACAGAGGTTTTATTGTATCCATGCGCAGGATTATACACACAGTTAACTTTCAGGAGTAGGAATATGGAAATGTAAGGAACATGTTAAGGAGTTGTTTCAAAGGTGAAATTTTGAGATCAGATGAGAGAGCTTTTACTGGATGCAAGGAAGAAAAAATAGAAAATTACAGAATTAACTGCTTAGTTACATCATTCTTTGAGAAATTTCGGTGTGTCTGGGATCTTCCAAGAGCCAGCCTTCACTTGGGGATGTGTCTGTAGCTCTTGTATCTCCAGATTTACAAGGATTTACAAGGGATGACATCTGGTAAGGCTACAGGGTTACAAATGTTTGGTGGAAATAAGGCTCCATAGTGGATTTTTCAAATTGTCAGGTTTTACTGGATGTACCATAACCTTTATTGCACTGTACTTCCTGGTTACAGCCATTGCTGTACTTTTGGAGGAAGGAAATCACTCTCTTTTGTTAAGTACTTTCCACTGTGGTAGATTTTGGGGTATTGGAACAGTCCTGCTGGTATTGAAACTGTGTATTTGAAGGATGGGTGGGTTAGGTATCGTGCTAGCATATATAAATTCCCAGGTGTAAATCAGAATAATAATTATTTTACCTAATTGGGAACCATTAAAATGTTGAATATCTGCTGTGGTGTGCGGAAAGAGAACTACCAGAAAACCATGTAAGAAGTGGGCAAAAACTGTGCTTCAGGACTTCTGTAATGAAGAACTCCTAGGTGGAAATAAAATCATAGAGAAAGAAAAATAATCCTTATTTTTAATATCATATTTCATAGATTATTTTGTGTTATTATAAGAAGGATAAATTTAAGAGTATAAAATGTATAAATCTAGGGTATTCTGGATTTAAAAAGTAATATTTTGCTCATTTTAATTCTAATAAATATTCAGGCTATTCGTAGTCATACTGTTATTTCTCCTGAAGAGGTGGAAGAATTACCATTTTATTTATAAAAATATGCCCTGTTTCATTTGTTAAAATCTTTGCTGTATGCAAGCTTTAAAAAGCTATTTAATAATGTAAGGGTCTGTGCATAAATAATAAGCACTTATTGATAGTCTGATTTATGTAAGAATAAGATTTTTAACTACCCAGCTGTCCTCTTCTGTATAATTCCCCTACACAGAATGGTGTAATTCTTCTTACCAGATGGAAAGGCAGGTAAAAATATTCTGGGTTACCAGTCAAATTCACCGTTCTGTTGGTGTCACTGCAGCTTTATGTACTGATAGCACAGTAAGTCTGTTCCTATTGTTTCCTCTTGGAGCTTCTCTCTCTGCTTTCCGGTAGGGGAAAAATTGATAGCAGTCATATAGAAAATTCACCCTTTTAGAACATACTTTATCAAAGACACACACACACACGGAAACACAACCACAAACCCAAACAAATAAACAAAACCAACGCAGAGAGATTCTAGTTGCTGGTATGTCCTGGGTTCAGCAGTAGCAGTCATTTTTCTCCTCAACAGCTGGTGCAGTGCTGTGCTTGGATCTCTCTGTTGCGATCAGGGTTTGAGTAGCTACTGTACTTGTCACTGGGGTTGGTGTAGTTGCTGTACTTGAAGTAGCTGCATTATCTGTTGTAGTCAGAGTATGAGTAGCTGCTGTACTTGTCACTAGGGTTGATGTAGCTGCTGTATTTTGACTTAGAGTAGCTGCGTTGTTGGTTGCATTGCCATCTGATCCAGGGACATTTTTTTCCCTTTGAAGGTGCTGGATGGTGTTGAACAGGGCTCTGTAAGCATAGGCCAAACCCCAGCACGTTGCCATGATTTATCCCTCTCTGGTATGACCAGGATGACAACACACCTCGTTTAAATGTTTTACTACATTTTTTTCCAATAGAGATTTTCAGCCTCTCTTTTTTAATTACATTATCTCTGCTGAAAAAGAAATGCATCAAGAGTTGTGTGTTATGATGTACTGAAATTTGACAATAAACCAGTGGATTTGAAATTAGAGAACCATTGGTTTAACAACAGTGTTGATGGTTACTACCTTGAGATTGGCTCATCTGCTAAGCAACATATGAGAGCTCCTGTCATGACTCCCTCTTCTTACCATATCTGTAAGAAAGAGGGTTGCTCACAGCAACCTGTGAGCCACCGGACTAAAATGCTGTCTGCCTTTGTGAAGTCTGTAGGAAAATGAACGGCAATGGACCAGAAAGCTGTCCTGGCAGGTCAGATATGATCCAAGGAACCACAAACTGGCTAAGAAGGCTTTAAATCAGTAGGTCCACTGATTGTAGCCGTAGTCTAGAGTCCCCAAAGATAGCACAACCTAATAGTTATATGTGGTCAGTGTTCCAGTATCTGAGTTTTTCCTAATGTAGATAGTTTGAAGGTGGTCAAAAAATGTCTCAGAGAGCTGTAATAACAACACTGATAACACTGATATTTTTAGTTGTTGCTCAGTAATGTTTACTCTGACCAAGGACTTTCTGAGTCTCATGCTCTGCCAGGGAGGAGGGGAAGCTGAGAGGAAGTAGAGCCAGGACACCTGAACCAAACTAGCCAAGGGGGTATTCCATACCACAGCACATTATGCCCAGTATATAAATTGGGGGCAGTTACCTGAAAGGGTTAGATCACTGCTTGGTTGTGCCTGGTATTGGTCAGCAGGTGGTGAGTGGCTGTATTCTCTTCCTTTGTTATTTCTCTTGTCATTATTATTATTGGTGATAGCATCAGTGGTTTGTGTTATACTTTAGTTACTGGGCTCTTCTTATTTCAACCTGTGGGAGTTACATTCTTTCGATTCTCCTCCCAGGAGCGGGGGGAGGAAGAGGGAGGAATGAGCGAGTGGCTGTGTGGTTCTGGGTTGCCAGCTGGGCTTAAACCATAACAGGGTATTTTAATAAAAAACCTTCTCTTGAAGAACTACTTTTCCTGGTAGATGGTAAAATCCATTTAATACTAAAGACTGCGGTGAGCTGTGCTCTTCTGAAAGGAAATTTAAAAAGTATACAGGCTGAGAGAGTTGGGGCTGTTCAGCCTGGAGAAGAGAAGGCTGCGTGGAGACCTCATAGCAGCCTTCCAGTATCTGAAGGGGGCCTATAGGGATGGTGGGGAAGGACTCTTCATTAGGGACTGTAGTGACAGGATAAGGGGTAATGGGTTCAAACTTAAACAGGGGAGGTTTAGATTGGGTATAAGGAAGGAATTCTTTCCTGTTAGGTTGGTGAGGCACTGGAATGGGTTGGCCAGGGAAGTTGTGAATGCTCCATCCCTGGCAGTGTTCAAGGCCAGGTTGGATGAAGCCTTGTGTGACATGATTTAGTGTGAGGTGTCCCTGCTTATGGCAGGGGGGTTGGAACTGGATGATCTTAAGGTCCTTTCCGGCCCTAACTATTCTATGATTCTATTCTATAATATTTAGTATTTAAAGATATTAGAGGAAACTAATTTTTTTAACAAGGTTTTTCTTTTTCTGATAGTTGTTCGTATTGCACTGTTAGTTTTACATATTTGGTTATATTTGACATGAGGTGTTTTCTCTTTGTTCGTGTTCAGTCCAGCCCTTCAGTTTTCTATTTAACAGAAGACTTTGATGTGCTTATGCCTGTTACTCCATTTGCTATGAGGTTTGAAGGAGAATTACAGTAACATCTGGATTTATGGACAGCCTCTGTTCTTACTTAAGTGCCTGAAAATTTTGTCTTGCTTCTGTAAGGAGAGGTTCGAGCCCTCAGCAAGTTCTTGAAGAACGAGGTTGTTAGTTTGCTAAGGAGAACAATAAAATAAAACTCCTACTTGAACATTAAATACATGCTTTAAATGTACTAATGTTCTGCTCTACATGTAGTAATTATTGCCAGATCTATCAAGAACTTGAGATGCCTTTTTTTTTTTTCTTTAATTCATGTTTCTGGCATCAATCATTTTTGCTTAAATTGTAGCTTTTGTTTAAACAATGTCTAATATCAAAGCTTCGAATATGACCCAAATGCACTCCAATGGTTTAAGCACTCAGAAGGCACTTGAAACATTTGAGATAGTTTTTAATCTAAAATTTGAAGGAAAGTAAAATTTGTGATTTGCAATGTTCTTAAATGATTCGGTACCTTTTTAAATGGCTCTTGGTAGTGTTCAGTGTCACTGTTGGCCTTTTTGTTGATCTTTTTTGTACTGCACTAGGCTCACTTTCTGTTCTTTGGTGTATTTAGTATATGATATGTAAAGTTCATAAGGCTCTCTGGGATCTTTCAGAGTTACAGGGTGTCTGTAAATGTGAAACAAGACTTCTTCTAAGTAGTGTTACTTGCAAACATTACTTTTTATTAAGGAAATTGCCGAACTTTGTAAATATAGAGAGGAATTGGAGTTTAAATGTCTTGTATTGTTCCTCAAAGGTAGTGTTCTTGGTGAAGAATGAGAAGGAACTAGAGGCTAAGGTAGAAGCTGGAAGCACTTAGCCAGGAGCTTTGTATATTGGTATTTTGTTGTGGGTCGGTTGTGAATATGTTAGATCTGGAGAACCCTGCAATATTGATATCACAATGTAAACCTAGTTATGCTAACAAGATGTCTGTTTTCCAAAAGCTGCATTAAAAATGGTACATGTAGTTTTCTTGGGTGTTCTGTTGTGATAAAACGTGTCCTTTCTGAGCTTGGTATTGATTGTCTGGAAAACAGGGAACAGTTTGGGCATGAGGATTTCTCTTTCATGAGAATAAAGTAATTTTGCTTTTGGCCTCTTAAGTTGGACCCTTCCATAACTGACTGTATGCATATATCTGAGTATATCTTTTTGTTTACCAAGCTTAACAGAGCAGACTCACCACTGGGCTTTGGTTGTTCTCTAAGGCTTTTTATATTCATTATTTTCTCTCTAGGCTACCTCCAAAAGTACAAACTGCAGAGCAAGACAGACTTTCTTTAACAACTTTCCAGACACTTCTGGCTGTAAAATAGGAATGCAAGCAGTGTACCTGTCTCTTGTGCCCAGCTGGTTTATGTTAGCATGCACGCTAGCTATAGATTTAATTAAACAATATATTTTTTTGTTTCCTATTTTAAAAATCTATGGTTCTAGATTTTCTTTCCAAAATAAGTGAATCAAAATACCTTGTTTTTAAAAATTGTTCCTCTTGGGCCATGGGCATGTCATTCAGTGATTAGCATTTGAATAATCTGTTTTGCTTGGAGCAGCATATATCAGTGAAGCACTGCCTTACAAAAGGTAACATAAATCAAAAATCAGTATGAATAACTCCTCTCATAAAGCAACTGAGAGGGAGAGGCATCTCTTGGCACTGCTTCTTTGAGAAGATGTAAAAAGAGTCAGGAGCATCTCTTTTAAGACAGCCAATATAGTGGTGTTCGGATTACATAAAAAGCTTGCAGGAGGCTGCTGACAGTTGTCCTTACTGATGTGCACAGTCAGATCCCTATGGTCTTTTCTTTGTGTCCAGACAAGGTACTGGGGTCCCCACAAATTATAAATGCATCCAGTCTGAGTTTCATGGTCACTAATTGTTAACCATTAATATAATGATTCTGTTCTTTTCATGCTGCTGTCATTGGATTATAAACTGTAATAGTTCATGGGAGCTACAATTAATCTCACAGATCATAAATTCTCATGTATAGGATAACATCTGTGAATTACTCTAGCAGAGTACTTTTTACTGCTACTTACTGATGAACTTCTGTGCCTTGATATAGCTGGCTACTGTGTGTACATCCTCAATATTTGCTATTCACTATACCTGCTGTCATAGTCAAGCTCATTTTCAGATAGTAACAGCTTGTCCACCTTATGTCCTGTGTGCCTTACACCTCCCCAGTGAATATCCTGATCCAGCCATTGCTGTCCAGAGGAACTTTATACAGAGCTATGGCCAGTGTGTATTTTGACCTGTGACTCCCAGTCATACAAAACACATCTAGGCAAGTGTACAGGTAGTTGAGAAGGTCTGCAGCTTGTTGTCCCCAGGCACCTAACTGCAACCTGTTTGCTATACAGGCAGTTGTAGTCATTCTGGATATGGGAATTCTGCTTGAGCAGCTAGCCATCTAACAGCTTGGTGATGAGATAAGAAGCATTACAGTACATATGTCTCTGTGGATTTGGTCTCTGATCCGTTCAGTTTTGATGGGGTTCTTGTACCATAGCGTCCCTGTTAAGGAGACATTGAAGTTACAGTCTTCTCCCTAGGTAGCTGTCCCTCTTTGAAGTCTGTTAAATCTTTTTTTTTTTTTCTTTTAATAGCCTTTGTGCCATAACATTAACTCCTGAAGATACTTCATGGAAGAGTTAAAAGGGTAGCTTATTTTTTTCTAAACCTCAAAAGAAGACAATGCTTAATCCTCCTTGTCTTCCTCATTCAAAATGCCACTTCAGTTTTAGAAAAACAGAGTATTTGCTGCAGGCGGGAGAGCAAAAATAACACAGATTTCCAGAGGAGCAGGAAGTTATTCAGGACTTCTACTGCTTTGGTTAAAGATGAGGGGTTCTCTTTATAGAAAGAAAGTAATTGATGCCTTTTCGGGCTACTCATCCTTATGTCATCTGAAAAAACCTTTCTGTTGAGTTGGGACTGACAAAACCAGGTGTTTGAGGGAGCTCTTCTTAAAAATTCTAGTATATATTCCTCTATCATAACTGATTAAATTCAATGTTTGCTATGTTATAGTAATAGCCCTCTTCATCACTATTATTACTATTGCTGACTGCTGCTACCAGTGATCTCTGGACAATTAACTGTGGAGAAGAAGGGAAGAAAGGGATATTTCCTTTGAGGAAGGGGAAAATTTAAGGAGAACTTTTTTGCAAAGATATAAGAATAAACAGTTCTACAAAACTTTATGGCAGACAGAACATTTCAAGGTGAGCATCTTCCCGAAAACAGATGTTGCTAATAGAGTATTTCTTGGGCCTTTTCTCTAGAAGACAGATTGACATACATGATGATTTTTGCTTTCATGAAACACAGCCAGTGGTTAGCTTTAGTATTATTTACACATTTGAGAAATCAAATCCAGCAGCGTAATTTTAATTCTTTTGGTCTTCCTAAGGGGATCTCAGCTAATGTATGAAATACAGATCAACCTTAAAAAAGGTTTATCAATATTTTATGTATAATTTTTGGTCCTTTGTGCTGGAAAAGAGCCCAGAGGAGAGCCAAAGCGTTTCCTGACATGCCCTCATCCTTGCTGTTGCTCATAGTCCACCATCAGATTCTTAGGCAAAGGAAGTTTGTCAGTTGTAGGGAGAGAGGAGAAGGGAGATAAGGCAAAAGAAGGGCTTATACCAGTATTGTTGTCACATTGATAAAAACTGTATTTAAGTAAATACAGTTTTGGTCGTGTAAAGCCATCACTTTTCTGGTGTGTCAGAAACAGGAAGGCTCTCTTTATTAGCTTTCAATTTAAGGTAAGATGAATCGATCACGATTTTTAAATTTGTGGCTGAAAAATTGCTTAGAATGATGTTGGATCGTGACAATGAAGACAGCAACCACAAGAGACCAGGCAGAATGTCCATCAGATTCTGGGAGCCATCCACCCAAATATTCATTGGCAAAGAGCCATAAGCACATGCTACTCACCTGTTGGGATATGAAAGCTGTGAGCGTGACCAGCAGGTTGAAGGAGGCGATCCTGCCCCTCTACTCTTCTCTCATGAGACCTCACCTGGAGCATTGTGTGCAGTTCTGGTGTCTTCAACATAAAAAGGACATGGAACTGTTGGAACAAGTCCAGAGGAGGGCCACGAGGATGATCAGGGGAATGGAGCATCTTCCATATGAAGACAGGATGAGAGAGTTGGGGCTGTTTAGCCTGGAGAAGAGAAGGCTGCATGGAGACCTCCTAGCAGCCTTCCAGTATCTGCAGGGGGCCTATAGGGATGCAGGGAAGGAACTCTTCATTAGGGACTGTAGTGACAGGACAAGGGGTAACGGGTTCAAACTTAAAGAGGGGAGGTTTAGATTGGATCTAAGGAAGAAATTCTTTTGTGTGAGGGTGGTGAGGCACTGGAATGGGTTGGCCAGGGATGTTGTGAGTGCTCCATCCCTGACAGTGTTCAAGGCCAGATTGGACAAAGCCTTGTGTGACATGATTTAGTGTGAGGTGTCCCTGCTTATGGCAGGGGGTTGGAACTGAATGATTTAAGGTCCTTCCCAACCCTAACTATTCTATGATTCTATGAATATATCCAAGAAAACTTCCTTCTTTGACTTCTCAGGAATCCTACTTTATTGTGAGATGAGATGTTGTGCTGGACATGCCACTGCATCCCAAGATGTCCTGCTGTTGTTGGCCATGTTGGCTTGCTGCCCCCTACAAGCATACTGAATTTACCAGCTGCTACTTGCCCCAGTGCAGCCCAACTGCTCATTATTTACAAATGGGCACCAACATGAGATGTTAAGTACCAGATGCTGATAGGCTATTTTGTTACTGCATCTGGAGATACATTAATTGTTTATGATCTTCTTTGTACTGATTTTCTCCTGTGGTTTCTAGGAAGGAAAAAATAGATGACTTCAAATTTTCTGGTAAAAGAGCTTAAAAGTATTATAGCAAAACCAAGGTTCTTTCCCATGAATCATTCATGGCAGCACTGTACTGGGGAGCAGGCAAGATTTTTCACAGTATTTTGTTAGAGAGAAAGGGGAATTGATCCATTTTCATTAAATTATCAGCAGAAAATGAGGCTTGGCTGGCTAAAGTACTAAAGGAGTATTGTTATATTGCAAAAAGGCATTATGGTTTAAATACCTACATTGATTTCAATATGCAGAATTGTTTTTTCATTGTGTTCTGTTAGACTTCAAATACTCTAACAAACTCTGGTTGTGAGCAAGTGAAAGTTATTGTGGGCCACAGGTATATTGAGCTTTGATTCAGGTGACATGCTTTCTTCTCAGTTGAAACTGATCTGTAAAAATTGGATGATTTCTAAGGAACCCCAGCTGTTTCTGCATGTAGTTAATTTTGCATGTTCATGTAAATTCTGACATTTTTGGAGGTTCCTGATGGGGGATTCTATAATGAGCTTATTAAGTAGTATTGGATGTTCCCAAAAAGACCTTTTGTGGGTGGTTTTATTTATCTGTTTAATTCTCAGGCTTATGCCATCCAAGTCAACGCATAACAGTGGGTATACTTCTGTACCTAGTTCAGTCATGGTTTGCATGAATTAAATTGTATTGAATGTACAAATATTAAAATCAGGAAGAATATATTGATGATAACTATTTCCTCAGGCCTACTGTTTTGTCTTATGAAAGGAGAAGGGATCTGCATAACAGTTTTTATTGCAAGAGAAAGCAGCTTTCGAAGGTAGACCTGTCCTGGATGTCCATGTTTTACTTATTTTAAGTGTATAAGTTTAATGTGTATAGTAATACAAATATTAGATTATTTTTGAATTTAATTATGAATGTAACAGGATTTCTGAATTCAAATTTTGAATGTAATAAAATAGGTTCTGTGAATCGTAATTTCTTTTTAATAGATCAGTAGCACTTGGGACTTTTTGAAGCTTTTGAAAATTTTCAGATCTTAGCCCTAAGATAAAATATTATCCATTGTGCAGGGTAAGTCTGGGCTTATAATTTACATCTGATAGGCCATTAGCGTGGTAATCAGTACTTGGTACAAGAGTTGTTAGAATTGAAACAAACATCTGGTTTAATCCATGTGTCATTAAGCTGGTATAAGTATATAGGTAGCGGTGGGAAAAAAAAAAAATACCAGCGTGATAGCTCATAGCTCTCTGTAAGCTATCAACACATCTCCAAGTTTGAAATTAAACTAGTGTCTCTTCATGTTGCTTGGTATGGATTGCATGAAGTCTCATGTCCTGGTTTTATGTTTAAATCTATTTTTAAATATTACAAATAAGTAAAAGAAACTACGTTGTGATGAAAGCCCTGTTGGTAGATTATCTATCAGCTTTGGCTGGTGATATTTATTCATTTTATTCACTAAAAAAGAGGAAGAAGAAAAAAGGTTTTTACACAGCAGTAAGGATGCTGTGTCAGATAGGTACTGGTTACACCATTTGTTAGAAATCTCCTGGTGATGGAAAGATTGCTTTTCTTCTCCTCTTATGGTCTCTAATAGAACTAATCTGCATCTTCCTCCTGCTGGTCCCATTTTCTGTTTTCTATTTGAGTCAATTGTATAGCTTTACATATAGATGAAAATTTATCTGCAGTAGTTGTATTTCTGGTTTTAAACTTAAAACGTTTTGTTGCCAGTTATTAGTTTTAAATTGCTTCAGTAGTTGCTGGTAGTTTGAAAAGAACTTTGTGCATAAAGGATTAAAATTATGCACAGATAGAACTAAGACATGTATTTTGGTATTAAGATATGGGAGTGAGAAATGCATTACTTTTCATTTCATTTTTTCATGAAGCTGCTGGTAATTATATAGACTAAGCATATCAATTACACAGTGCTAAATCATGCTTAGAGAGTTCTTAATTTGGGGAGCTTTCCAGTTGCAGCAAACTTGCTCTCATGCTTCTCTATGTCCCAGATACAGGCACTGCTAGAAAACCTTTCTTTAATGCTAGCTTGAGTTGACTACAATGGTGCATACCTCTTATTCTGTTACAAACGTAAGGGCACCGCATGCAATATTTTAAAGAACTGCTTAGAAAACAGTAGATATTTGAATTGTTGTTTAACAACTGAAGAAAAATAGGAGGCTATAACAACTATGTTTTTTCAGCAATGGGATTAAAGTCTTATTTTGTGGTTGATCAGTGAAATCTGATGTGATTGCCTATATTTTTATTGCCCCTTGCTGATGATTTACCTATGTAAGAGGAATATTGGTTTCACTCCTGTTTAAAAGTCTAGATATAGACTCCCTGAGATAATGAATTCTGCAGGTTGAGCATATGTAAGCACATATGCTTACCTAAACATCCTTTTTTCTCTACCTTCTCATTCTTAGCCTGGATTATCAGGTGAATGACATAAAATAAACAAAATATGAGAAAGTAGTCAGTTAAAGTTAAAATAAACTGTCTTACTAAAAAGTATTTGCAGTATTTTACCTTTTATAACATAAACCCACAACATTTGACACCAAAAGCAAGTTCTCTGTCATATGCAAGATATTTTCAGGGAGTGATAACTGATAGGGCAACAACAAATAGCATAGGACCAATCCTATCTCTACTCACCAGCTGAAAGATAATGATGTCTTAATATTAGAAATGGTCCCTTATTGTTTTCTGCTTTGTACTGAAGAATCACCTTTAGAAAGTATAAAATATAAATTAAGCTGCATAACCTTTGCATCCTTTGAGGCCTCTTTTTGTGGATGTATTGAAACATAAATGGTATTCTTTATCTAGCTTACTAGATAATGGAGCTGGGGAGCTTGATTACAAAGGCATAAATCAATCCAAGTGCCCTGATGATATCCTAAATTTGCACAATGAAGCCTGAGTGGTTTATTAGATTATCACTTCAGAAGGATTGATTTACAGCTTTAGTTCTCATCTCCACCTATTATTTTTATATTACGTGAAAACGAATTTTTCAGCAATGTAAAAATAGGACAAAGTACTAAAAGTCAAGTAAACACTGAGCTCGAAAAGCTGCTCTAAATAATGACAAGAGTCTGATTTGGAATCAAAGCAAACTTTAAATCAGGTCTGAAAATGTGAGCTTGCCACGACACTCTTTTTCTGCTCACTGTTACATAGAGCAACAAAAAAATGTGGGAACACTAAATTACAGCATGAGGCCAAAGGGAGAGCAGTGAGATTGCCAGACTAACATAAGAAACATGTCCAAAGTTGGCACTGTCTTGGAAGAGAAGTTGTTGCGCTGCTTACAGTGAAGTGATAAGAATTAAAGGGTGAAGAAACAATCAGCTTTGCTAAAAGAGATTTAATAAATCAGATTTCATAATGAAGTTTAAGTTAAAAAAAAAGTTGTGTTGGAAATGAGTTCTTACAAGATCCGGAAGCAGATGAGGGCAGCAATTACTTTTTAACAGATGCTTCAAAATGACTTTCTAATCCTGTTCTTGTTGAGGTCATTTTATCCTTTCTTATGTATGGTCTTGATTTAATCACAGATTTGGGCCCCGATTCAGATAAATATTTAAATACACAATAACTTCTTGTTACTTCAGTTTAAGAGGGAGTATTTCCCTGTTGTGGTGTGAA
Source organism: Agapornis roseicollis (assembly GCA_002631895.1). Classification (NCBI taxonomy): domain Eukaryota; kingdom Metazoa; phylum Chordata; class Aves; order Psittaciformes; family Psittacidae; genus Agapornis; species Agapornis roseicollis. The sequence continues at coordinate 123,934 of NDXB01002567.1, forward strand.
TTGGGGAATGTGGTTTACTGTTATTTTCTCCTGCTCTTGGGAGGCTAATTGTAAATTGTCGTATACAGTAAAGCAGCAAGAGTTTCACAAAACTAGTTCAGAGAGTTATTCCCATCCCTCTTGATACTTCGCTTATCTACATTCATTTTCCTTCTCTTGTTTTCTGGACTTTGTAAAGGTAAGTTTTTTTTGAGGTGAAGGAACAATGAAGGGGGCAAATGATGATTCTAAGAAATGAAAAAGTACGTAAATCAATCCTTCATGTTGAAACATTACATCTTCTCCATAAATAAAAGAAGAGGTAACAGCTCATCTAAACAGAAGAACAACTTTATTGCTGTTCAGTGCTGTCCACATAAAAGTAATGTACTTTTTAAGATTCAGAAGTGGGAACTCTGTAAATTTATTTTTTGGGGAGATATGCTTATTATTTGTTTCTTTTTTTCCTTTTTTTTTTTTTTTTTTTTTTTTTTAGAGAACTTTTTTTTTTTTAATTTTTT
>NDXB01002567.1:124537-151441 GCA_002631895.1 Agapornis roseicollis
TTTTTTTTTTTTTTTTTTTTATTTTAAGAGAACGCATTTAGTGTTAAATTGTACTTAAGGAATTTTTCACCTTTTTCCTGTTGTGTTTTAAACCAGATGACTTTGACATGTGTAAAGTCAAATGCATTTTCCAATCCTGCTTTTAGGGCAGAAAAAAGATAAAACTTCATTATGGTTGTTTTTTTTTCTTTTTTTCCTTAATGCTTTTGTCTTTTTTCCATTGACTTTCATGAAACCCTTCCTATACCATTGGTTTGTGGCTTTTGTTCTTGCCTTTTTGGAAAACAGTCGATTTTTTGGAACATAGTTAGCTACATGATTTAATAAATGGTTTGACATTTACACTTTGGAAGCTTTGATTAGAGCTTTCCTGTGCTTCTGTAGAATTGTATCTGCCTGGTTTTCATCTTATACTTAATGTTCTTAAGTATTTCTATGAAGTTAAAGTTACGATAATACTGCACATTGGTTTAAGACGTAGTTGTTATGCTAGAGGATGTTGATTTTTCTGGTTGAAATATTTGAACCCTTGCATACTCGATACCTGTCCTCTGCTTTTACCTTTAATGTTTAATTTTTGTGATCTAGAAATGTCTTTGTTTGTATCATATGAAATTTTGTGCATTACAGGTGTCATTTAAGTATTAACCTTAAAATAAACTACGTTTAAAGTTTAGCAAACAGGAGCTCTTTCATTGGGGAAAGTGAATGAAAGGAAATGGTGACTAACAAGACTTTGTTATAAATGTGATAGAAGTTCAAATTAAATTATTCCAGTTAAATGCAGGCCTGGCATCGAATAGTCCAACCTAAATATTACTCTGATACATGTTCCTCCATAGTGCGTAGATTGAGTTATACATCAGATATATCCAGCGTTATGTTTCTAAGTAGTATGTGGTATCCAATTTTCTGCCTACTCACAGTACAGTAGATTGTCATATACTGTATTAACACACTGTAATGAAAACTTCCAGGTAACATTGTGTATTTTCTTCTGCAGATTCTTTTATAGCTAGAATTCAGGAATATTCCTTAATATTCCTACAGAAATCTATGCTTCTTTCTTCCAGAATCCAAGCCTGATTACTAAAATTTCCTTAAGACACTTCTGCAAAGCCACTTTTGAAGTAGGACACTGAAATCACAGTGCCGTGTCAGTTATATTTCCTTTAAAAATAAAATCCAAAAGGGCATACCAAACAAACAAAAGAAAGTTGGAAGAAAGGAGGTGGAGAGCTCAAAATTGCAGTACAAAGATGCCTTTTTTTTTTTAAGCCTGTCTCATGATGGTCACTGGAGAATTTTAAGATTAAACCTTTAGATTTGATCCAAGAATGAAATGTTTGCTATGATGCATCAGGATGCTCTGCAAACATAAAATCATTGTAAAGTGTATTCTTTGGAGTTTTTCCACTCTCATCTTCTCAGAAGAGCATTCACTTCTGAGTGCATTTCTCCACCGTGCTCTCAGTTGATTTCTTTCTGTTATTTATGGAAAAATGTGACAAGGACTTTTATATTTCTTTCATGATGGACCATTTCAGTCACCAGCACTGTGTTTGAAGTGACATTAAAGTATTTTGCATTTCTAATTAGTGGGTAATGTTAAAAATTATAGTATTAATTTTGCATACGTTAAAACCCCATCTGAAAACAAATGAGAAACAAGACTTTAGGAACATTTGAACGGTTGAGGATAGGATTGTATTTTAAATATTCTTAAAAATCATGCTTGTAGTGTAGAATATATAAATAACCAGAACAACCGTAGCTAAAGTTTTCCTATAAGTACTAATTTTTATATTATCTCTCAGTTAAAAAAGGGGGGTGGGGGTGTGGAATTTTGACAATATTAAAACCATTGGCTCAAAAATTGTTGGACTGAGAAAGGTTAATATTCTTTGACTTCAGCAAAATGATTTGGGACAGATTTTCATGCTGGCATGCAGAACAAATTTAATTCAAACTGAGATGAAAGGCGGTTAATGTAATTGTAGCCTATTATCCTATGAAGGCTTGAGTTAAGAAGCAAACCAACAGACAGTCAGGAAATGATGGATAGAAAATAGAAACGCTCAAGGCTGGTGAAATAGAGACTTGTGAAGGGATTATGCCGTAACTGTTCCCACACAATCTCTGCATCAGTAATATCCCACCTCTGCTGCATGTTTGGATTACTAAACAGAGTTTTTGTATGCCTCCTGGGTTCTCTTTATTTTTCTCTGACGTCAAGAAAGGTCCTAGTTTAGTAAATTTCAGTACTCTGTAATCCTGATTTTTTGCCCTGAATCTACCACTTTCATCAGTCCCAGGGATGCAGTAAAGCATTCTGCTACAGCACTTTTCTCTTTTATTTTGCTATCACACAGAGGCAAGTGGTTCTTCACATAAATAAAGGCTTTCATCAAAAGTCTGTCTCATTGTTAGCAAGTTAATATTATTTTCACTAGAATATTTAGTTAAAAATAGTAAATAATAATCAGCTCTCCGGTTTATTTTAACTGTAAGCATGGCTGTTTTGTTTAGCATGGTGCTTTGGAAGTAACATAGTTCAGGTCATCTGGTGGGTTTCTTTAGGATTGCATTCTGAAAATTTGCCTATTTATCATTCCATTTCATTTTTTCAATAGCTGTTATTTAGGTTTTATTTTTAAGGCATAGCAGATTTTGCTCTGAGAATTTTAAAAAATCAAAATGTCACATCTTGGGCTCCTCAGATACCTATGGAGAGGTGCTACATTTTGGGATACTTTGAAAAATTGTAATTGTAAACCTATTTGGACAGGTTTGTCACCTCGGGCTTAGCAGAAGAAAGCCCCTTCATTCCCATAAAATAACTGAAGTATGATACATACATCTCAGGTAATTCTACCAATTAGTGTGATGCTTGCAAAATACAGGAGGTCAATTACTAATCAGAAGTCCAGCTAAACTCTTACATCCTCTTTGTAGGGGGATTGTGTCTTTGAGGTACATAGGCTGGGATAATACAGTAGGTTTTTGAGGAGTGTTGGCTTGCCCAGTTACTCCCAGGCAGGATGAATGAATTTTCTCCTCTTCTGAAAGTTACCTCACCAGAGCTCCAGAGCTCTTGCAGTAGCTAAATCTCTCCCTTTCTCTCTCTCTCTTTTCTTCTTTTTCCTTCTTTCTGATTATTTAGGGTGAGATTTTGTGCATTTGAAAAATGTTTTATTGGTGAGTTTCTCTTTGGGAAGTCATTGGGATTACTTAGAGAGTTAAAGGCTCTGTTCTGTGCTGTACTTGCACAGGAGCAAGTATTGCTGTTCATGGGAGTCCTCTATGACCTGCCAGTCAAAACCAACATAAACTGAGTTTGAACAACTCAAGACTGACAGACGAGGACTCCTGTTATGAAAGTACCCAGCCATGAGGCTATAGCATCGTTTTAGTAAACTTTTCTTTTGGCTTTCACAGCAATTACTTTTTTCTTCTTGAAAGGCAGATAAGAAGAGTCAGCAAAGACTAAAAGTGTTGGCAGATGTAGTATTGTTGCAGCATGGACAGTAATATTTATTTCCACTTGTTTGGCACTTCAATAAAGAAGTATCAGTGTCATCTCTGCTCCAGGAAATTCACAAGATTACGTGCTGTAATGGATTAATGGAGATTGGGGCTCTTCATAGGAAAGGGACCAGAGAAAATCACATGTGTATTTATCTTCATAGTTTCTCTGACCACCCATACTCTTTGATATGTCCTGTTCTTAGTAGATTGTTCTTTATCTCTTGGATTGGTATCTTTTTTAATAAAGTCAAACAAAAGATGGGGCAGGTTAGCTGTGTTTGATATCCGAGATATTAAAAAGGACAAGTAGAGACCAGACATGGTTATGATGGAACAATGGTAGGCAATAAGGGATTAATGTGATAGACTTTGCTGTGCAGGGGTGAAGTAAAGAAAATACTTCACTTTAGGCAGGAAACAAACTTATCAGAACAACATATTGGATAAATCTATAGATACTGAAATGGTCTGGTGGAAAAAAATACGGTATTGAAGACCTCTGTGTTTGGTTTCTAATGATCGCTCTCACATGGGTCACTTGTAATAATTTAGTAAATGCTTGATATTAATTATTGTTCAAGGAGGAGCTATGAGTCTCTGACAATTGCTTTCAATATCACAGGAAACAAAAAAGTAAATATTCTGAATATGCTTTCTCAATATCTAGTCAGAAATCCCTCAGTTATCTAGCAATATTGGAAGTTATTTAAAAATACCATGTAATACCTCGAGTTTTGCCTCCCTAAAAGTAGGGATTACAGCTTGGCAGCTGCATTACATGATACGCTTAAACCTCTGTGATATTTATGCTGGTGTTCATATTACAACATGTCATTAACACTGTAGAAGTTGTTGTTGTAGGTAGAGGAACAACTTTGACATCACTGTTTTATAAAACTCCCTAATACTGTATACCTGACAGCCTAGAGAAAACCAGGGCATTCTCATTTATTCATACCTGTCTTCACTTTGCATTTAATATTCTTGAACATTCAATAATTAAGCAACATTTGGGCATCCTTAAGCTGCAGTCTCCACTCCCAAATGGATCATGTGCTTTACTTCTGAAGCATCCTTTTTTTGTTCTGGTTTAGTAGAATTTATTGTTTTTTGGAAAGTATTAATTGCCATTTTGTGATAAATTGTATACTTAAATGACAAGAAAATGATCAAAGTTACCTTACACAATTTGAAGTAGAAAAAGTATCTTGTCTGTCCTTGTACCATCTTCTGGAAATTAGTGTATGCATGGCATCCTCAAATACATATTTCTTAAATTTCTTATTAAAGAGACCTTGGTCATCTTATCTAAATATTGGGTTTGTTTTAAAACAAGCAACAAAATCAGTCAAGCAAAAAATGCCCCTAAATCTTGAAAGCGAAGTAAAATGTAGAGAGACGATAACTCTGTAGCACTCTAATACTGTAGCATTGAACTTTCTGCATTAAGATTGTTACTGAATATTTTTGCAGTCATTTCCATCAGTGACTGATCTCAAATAATCAATAGCAAACCAGTCATATTAATGCACATATTTTAAAAACAAGACATAAGGTGTTAAATACTTAAATATACTTCTCTGCAAGCACACTTATTAATAGTACATTTTTACAAGTCAGTGATGAATAGTGAAAATGCAGAAAACCACTTTAGATTCAGGGTGAGTATATATATTTTTTTTCATCAGGTCTAATTGCTGAAGATATTTACAGTACGTTGACTGTCAGGGCCTGTGATATATGTGATGTTGAAGTGCTATTTCTCCTGCTCTTTTTGAGAACTGGTTTCTAAGTAAGAAAAACATACACACACCCTTGGAAATTCCCAGAACATCACTAGCAATGGATAGCATGAGAGATGATCATAGGAAAGAAATCTTTCCCTATGTCCTTTGTATTTGTTTTTGATTTCATGTTGAAATTATTGTCAGAAGAGTTCATACGGGTGAATGTGGATTTTTTAAATGCAGTTTACAGTGCTATTTGGACAGTGAGATTTGGAAATGGAAGGAATTTAGTAAATTTAGCTGAAGACCTGGACTTCTTGTTTTCATGATTACAAGAATATTTTTTCCAGGAAATCTTAGTGAAAATAAAATCAGTGTTCCACTGAGGAGAGCTTTATATTAAAAATGATTTCAGAAGAAACTGTTTTCAGACTGCTTATGCTTTGGGATGTAGGCTCATGAACAGTCTGTTGTTGATATTAACACTTACCATGTCATCAATATTTCTCTTTTAAAAGTGTGAAACGTAAATTTTTTAACTGTTAACTGATTTCTGCTAAGTAAACATGCAGCAGGAGCTGCATTTCAGTTTAAGCAGTAATAAGTATTCATAAACTGTAGATGATTATTTTGCGTTACTTCAATCTAATTCTTCTAGCTAAAGGAAATAGTTGAGAAAACTATGCTAATATTTTTTGGAGATGTGGTTCTGTTCAGTGTAAACATAGCGTCTTACATTGAGTAGCCTGGGGTATTGCTAACATTTACTTTATAAGGGCTGGAGAAATATCTGAAATAGGTCAAAATGTGAGAGAAGAACTGTTCATATTTCCCCTCCCCAATCTGAAAGAACAGTTTCCAATAGGAGGGAAGTTTGCTTTCCAAGTTCACCCTTTCACATTTACAAAAGTTTGAGGGCATCACTACCAAAAATGTGGTCATTCATAGAGAAGAGAAAGTGCTAGAGGTAAAGGGAAAGCCATGGCCATGAGACTTTTTTTGTTCAGAACGCGCAGCATCAAATCATTGGCATGTGCAGTGTGTTTACTCTTTGATTCATGAAGATGAACAAAGTTTTTAATCTTGATGGTGGCTGTAGGTTACTTAGTTCTTGTAAGTTCTTGTATAGAAGAAGAGGTGTAAGTATAATCTAATTAGAAAATCTCATTTTCTCTTAACTAATTTCTCTTAATTATAAGAAGCTTGTCACCTGTTACTTTATTTACTCCTGTAGTCCGATGTATTTAGTGACTTGAAATGTCATTGCTTCGAAGACTATATTAAAAACCCCATAATATGAATTATTCTTGAACTTGCGGAGAAGAAAGATTTGGGTAACATGAGAGAAATCTGGAAATGGAAGATTTTCTTATGAAGATAGAATGTTTTAGGTTTGTTTTTTCATTTTTTTAAATGAGATCAGCCTAGATTAAAAAACCCTCAAGTATTGCTGGCCTAGGCCTTTTTCGTGAGTTGTCTGAAGAAGGAACAAATTAATCTACAGGAAAAAAAAAAACCAACATTGTCTCAAGACATCGTTATATGCACTTAGAAGAAGAAACAAATCATTTCTCCACAGTATTAAAAAGTCCTAACTGGAAACATAAATCATAGTACCTTTTACCCTTTTTAGGTTATCATTATCTTAAGAGGGAGGCTGATAATTCTTTGTATCTAAAGCAGAAAGGTTGCTCATGACTGGAAGGATCTTGGCACTGAAAAGAGTGAAAGTGTCCAATTTTTACATTAGAACCAGAGATGTCTTATTGTGGCTCAAAAAATGAGAGAACTGTTCATGTACTTCAATATTAATGAGAGTATTGGGACAATATAGTGAAATGTTGATACAGTCAAGAAGGGGACCCTTAACTATAAGAGGGATGTATTTGCATTTATAGATTATTAATTTGCGTATTTCACTGCAGCAAAATAAAGATTATGGTAGTGAGATAAAACCAGAATAAAACAGCAATTAAACAAACCTCTGAAAATCACAAAACTGATTAACTTTGCTGACAGTACCTATTTTTCAGTAAATACATCTGAGCTCAGTGATGATGTTTGAATCTTGGCACGTCTATGGGAATATGATGCTGCTTCTGATTCTTTTAAACATGCCTGAGCTCCTAGTATGTGAAACAGGCTGGCGTAGCATAACTCTGCTGCTTCTGAAGTCACTTGCTGTCATTGCTTTTGATAATATCTGTTTAGCTGTTGTTGATAGTTAGAAGATGTGGCTGTTCTTTGGCAGTTCAGTGGAAAAGGTATTTGAAACCAAGCAGGCTTAAGTAAAGATCTGGGATTTTTGTCCTCTTGCATCCAGGTACCAGTGTGAATTGGGATTCATCAGTCAGTCACTGTTCTGTACCTGTTAATAACTCAAGAACATCTGAGGTTTACGCTTTTATCCACAAGTCATAGAATCATCGAATCATAGAATAGTTAGGGTTGGAAAGGACCTTAAGATCATCTAGTTCCAAACCTCCTGCCATAAGCAGGGAGACCTCACACTAAACCATGTCACCCAAGGCTTCATCCAGCCTGGCCTCTTTAGCTGAAAATCTGTAATTTCTATTCAAAATGTTACGAATTAGCCAGTTACAGTTACTGACCATAGTTAACCATATACCTCAGCTCATTTTCTCATTGCTGGAGAGCTACTTTTTGAATAGAAAACCTTGCATGACTTTCAAGAAGGGGTAATTAACAAGGAGGGTAAATACCTGTGTGTGAATCTATGCTGAGCTAAGTGGTACTACAACGATTAGTAAAGGTTCATCAGCTATCTCATACGTATCTGCAAAAGCTGCAGTCATAGCACCATGGACATATTTTTAATGCTGAGTATGTAGTAGTACAGCATGTAGTAATTCTTCATAGTCCACTTAAGATGCCACAGGCCTAACCATATGATTAGAGAAGCCATAAGTTTAGCTTTACAAAAACCATTTGAACTTTGGTTATGAGGTGTCCCAAGTAACCAAATTTTGTTATGTTAAATAGTATTCCAGTAGTCAAAACCGCCATACCGATGTTGCAGCAGGAAAGTAGAACAAACACAGCTGCCTGTTGTTCAAGATTAGTTGCTAGGGCAAGATCAGAAGCAGAAGTTGGTAATGGAGGACAGCAGAAGCAAGACCACTGGCTAGATAGGGGAGACAGGGGACAGAAGGAGGAGTAAAGGCTATAATAGAGTTGAGCAGAAATTGAGCAGTGGTCCTAAAAGATATTCTGACTTCTCTAAAAGCTGGGTCTAGGCACTAGTCAGGGCCAAGGTCCATTACTCTTTATTTATCAGGAACAATTCTGAGAACCTAGGTAAAATCTCAGGCCCATTTATAACAAGTTGTAGATCAGAAAGGTGACTATTCTTCCCAAAACTCTTTGGAAGTGGTCTGTGTTCATTTGCAAGGACAAAATGTGAGGTAAGGGTCATAAATATTTATGGCATATAGTTGACAAGACTGTGCCTGGGCCAAGAACAAGATACAACTGCTTCAGCAGGGAATCAGTTGAATAAAAGAATATTGTCTTTTAGAGTGGTCTGACATACATTTTTGTCTTTCCTGGGAGTTTGGCATTAAAGTCAATCTCGGCTAGAGGAAATAGCAGCCGTAGGTTGCTCTTCCCCTGTTTCTCTTTTCCTTTGCTTGGAACTGAATTGGAGGAAGAGGTTTACCTATCAGTGGTGGCAGAAGAACTACAAAAGAATCCTGTCTTCATGATGAAAGGTTAGATGAACTGTTACAAGAAGATTTCCATATGATGTTCGCTAGTCTATAAAGCTGTAGAGGTAGGTTGGTGTTATATTCTGACAGTTTTCTTTAGGTGAGAAGCTTGAAGGTGTACCCTTCCTTAAGGGAGATACTAGGAAGGACAATAAGATTAGACATGTATATATATATACACATATTTGTCTACTGCCAGTTCCTTAACTTTCTTAAGTTTGGAAGATGCAGATAGAGTGCATGAGATCATACACATTGGTAAGCTTTAACAGAGGGTTATTTGTAAACTCTCTTACAAAAAAGCCTTTAATTCATTCATTAAAATCTGTGAATCTTGTAGATGTGTACTTTTGGAGACATTCATGGTATTTAAAGAGAAAGCCAGAAATTATCAATCACTTCATCATAAACATGGAGAAGTGGGTGGTTTTTAATGCATTTGTCCATAACTTTTATTTTTAACTTCCAGGAAATCTGGGGAGAAAAAGAAAGTGAAAGAAAATGGTTGGGTTTTGAAAGGATAATTGAGGGAGAGGTTGGGGAGTAACTGCTAATAGCAGGCCATCAGAAGGTCAGTGACCTTGATGAATTGAATACTTTTGTATTGGAACAAACCATGGAATTTGTACCTAACCTGGGAGGAGTCTTCCTCAATTTGTCCTTGTAAATGGGAGTTCTGTCTTTGGAGTCATGCCAGAGTGGAACTGCTCATTCATTATCACCACTTAAAGCAAATGATCATAGCCCTATGGCACATAAAATAAGGAGTGTAGCTCCCATTTCGCAGATTTGAGGCATATATTATGCTTTACATATGGTCAAATGTATGGTGGCTTTTGGAAAAGCTGCAAAAAATTACTACAATGAATAAAGCTGATAAGGAAACAATTCAGCGAATAGGAAATTTTGTAATTGGAACCATAATTAGTGACTAATGCAGAGCAATGCATACGCTTAATGAAATAGGATAGGATTAAAAGACAATGCTAAATTTATTCAGAGCCTTGCATATATTCTCATGTGAATAATTTTAGATGTATTCCTAATCCTATTAGTTTCATCTTTTCATTCCACTGAAAACTAAGGTTTTAAGTGGCAATTTTAATTTGAATTAAAGCAGGCTTCGCTAGCTACTAAGAACTCTACCTCATGCTATTCCTAATATACATTATGAAGGTGTTCTGCACTGAGGAAGTGAAAGAGATGGTGCAGGGTTCTTTCTGTCTCTCAGTAAGGCCTGTCAAGATGGATTAAAAAGAGGAGTACAGATATCAGGTGAATCTTCTGTCCCATTGGTTGCTGTGAACCTCATGTGCATCCAGTACTGGATGGACCCAGCATGGATTTTCTCCTGGTGTGCTGCACAGATCCTGTACATGGAGAGGTGCCTTCTCCCTCCCATACCCTGGTTCCTTTTGTCTTGTGTAGAAACAAAAACATATAATAAGCTGGAAGGTTCTTTGGTAACACCCACCAGCACACAGCACAGGCTGGCTTAGGGCTGTCCAAAACCTTCCCCTACCCATGCTCACAAATGGGCTTCCTGAGCCAGGCAAACAAAGACCAGTGCCTCAGACATGCCTTTTCCAAGATCACTAGGTCCTTGAGTACAATGACTTCTGTGAGGCTCCCAATACCGAAAGTATAATATATATGATAATATATACAAATACTGTGCTGTGGTGCAATTCACTGTTTTTATTTTATAATTTCATCATGCATTGTGCTGAAATCACTGAAATGCTGGCTGTAAAATTGCATTGCCATTTTCTCTTCCAGAATCTTGAAGGTCACTTCTATAATTGTCAGAGAATTAGTAATTATTTGGATTTGAATGAATACTTATGAATGCTTGTATATAAAATATTCCTTACCTAGTAATTTTTGTATTAACCATTCTTTTGTGCATTCTTTTAAGTAGTGAAGCCTGTGATGCATTAAATGGATTTTATAGAGATTTTTATTTTATGTATTCATGTGTTTTTTCCGGTAATAGAAATGAAAAACCCAGAAAGGTATATGTGATGCTGGAAATCCCTAGGTTCTGATAATTATTGATCCACAGGAGATTGTTTCATCTGATTAGAGAGGTAGCTGAATGGAGAGAAGGGAAGCTGTATGGAAACAACATTCTTTTTTTAATAAAGATTTTAAAGATTTAAATAAAAATGGAAAGAAGAACGTCCTGGTTTGTGTTAGGAGCAAACCAAGCTTCTTTTAGACCCTGGGTCAAATGACCACAGGTAGATGCTGTGGCCAGCAAGAGTTCACAGCAGAATTTTAGTCTCTCATGAGGGAAGGTTGCACAGCTTATTGCTAGTGGTAGTCAGACATTGCTCTTCCATTTCATACATAAATCATTCCTTTATCAGTAAGCAGCAGGGTAAGTTTCTTGCCATCTTCCTTGGTCTCTGAATACACAGTTATTTATGTAAAATATATTAGTGTGTTTGAATATAGAACCCCAGCGTATTCTGAATACTGCCTACATTTAGTATTCTACTTTGCCTTTGAAACAATTAAAAAGGAAAAAAGTATTCCTCTTACAGTAGTATCTATCAAGTTGTTATTCGTTACAGGATGTATTGTCTCAGTTATGTTACAATCTTACATACAAGAAAAGGAAATTCTTTTAAACTCTTCATTCAAAAGTGATTCTTTTCCCTTAAGCTCCTTCTTTCAAATTTGCCAACCTAAAGACCCTTCCAGACACACAAGCCTAATTTTACAAGCCTAATGTGTTTTAAGTAGTGACCTGTTCTTTGACGAGTTAGTTAGTGTTTTGTGATGTTTAGAAAAAAGCATGTCAGCAGACTAGTATTATTACTTGAGATTATTTTCTCCTTTCCATTATACATGCAAGAGAGATACTTGAGCATCAATCCTACTTCTAAATTCTGTAGAAAGGACTGTAGTGCTGGTGTGTCTGTGTGGACAAGAGCGCAAAGTGTGTGCTGCAGTTAAGAGTTGAAACATGCATGGAGCTTTTTGGTTTCTTGGGGTTACAGAAAATGTGTATCTCTATTAAAAAAAGGGTTAATTTCTTTATAGTTGATCTTGTGAAGAGTTCTCACGCTGACATGAAACCAGGAGTCAGCAAGGGTCAAGGAGATTCTCTGCCTATTTTTTAATAGCATGTTAAGAATTATCAGTTGGAAACTGTTGAAGAGACCAACAGAAATACAAACATTATTCTACAGTCTGCAACTTAAGTGGTGTGGCATCTAAATTGGAAAGTGTTTTAAATATTACAAATAAAAGAACACCTAAAAAACCTCATTGCAATTTAAATTTCTTAAAATAATGAAGATTTAGTTCAAGTTATTAAATGATCCAGATTTCCTCTGGGCAAATATTTATATTTAATTTAATAGGCAGCAGTAAGCTTTCTCTTTGTTTTAGGAATCATTCTGTGTATTTAATAGAAAATTACAATCTTGCTGGAGACTTCTGAGGAATAGCCAAGAAAACCAAAAGCAGAATAATTATTTTCTGTCAAGGTACTTGGCATTTTTAGAGAAAATTGGTGGGACTCAATTTGATCACTTTGGAATCCTATAGGATATTTCATGCCTTTGAAAATAACCGTATATCTTATCAATAAGAAAGATGTATCTCCAGCTCCTACATGTGCATATTTTGTCAGTAGCATCAGTACACTGTATTCAGTCTAAATTTCACCTACTGCCCTAGATGGTTGATGAAGGAAGCAATTGCTTCTGAAGTTTAGAGAAGCTAAATAACTGTCACACTGCAGTGCTTACAGTGCTACAGATATTGTTGCAATTACTGGCTCAGGAGCCCGTTGTCATAGTCTAGATGCAGCTATATAGCTTAGAACTAGATCTCTACAGCAGATAGTTTGGGGTCACCTCTTGGTCCTTTGTGGTGCTGTGAAAATGTAACTTATTTTGTGCTTAGGGATATTTTGGAAGAGTTGGAAATAAGATGGAGGTATTGCAGCCTACCAGAGTATTGTTTGTGGCTGGAAATGGAAAACGTATGTTCCGTTGCTGAAGGGATGGTGTGAAAAGGTGTGGAAGGTGACTGAGAGTGCAAAGCCAGGTCTCCTGGTGTTTCAGAACTGTGCATGTTAGAGGGAGGTGTATTTGGGGATGCTGTCTTCAGTCAATGATGGATGCTCAGCTGCTGTCTTGGAGAGGACAAGATCAAAAACGAGCCAAAGGAGTAGGCTATCACTGAAGTGGCACGAATAGCAAGGGGTCCAGTGCTTGTCCTCCCTGACTGGCTGCCTGTTCATTAGTGGAGACATACCACCTATAGCAACTCCTACATTAGGCACCATCTTTAATCACATCACTTGAATAAGTGCCTTATTCAGGAGTCTCCTGACTATGGGTTTCTTTCATAAGGAGAGGTGTCTCTGGAAAGTAGCACACCCTAATTACAAACTCTATCAAATACTTCTTATTTTCAAGTAACTGTGCTACTAGTAATGAAACTCATGCTATTTGGAATAAATATTCTAGCTGCATTTTTGTTAAGACTATACCGTGTTTAATGGGAATGTTTGGTTTTGTCTTTTTTCCCCCTGCAGCTGTGACTCTGAAAATAGGTATCTTGGAAACCCACTTAGGGGAACATGCTACTGTGAGTACTTATATTTTTAATGTTTAGTACCTAAATGCTATTTACATATTATGTGATAATTTCATTTCCTTAGAAAACCAAAATATTTTTCTTAAGATTTTCTGAAGTTGAGCATGTTGATATTGTGAGTGAAAAATAAAATGCTCCACTGGGCTTCTCTGTTACTTTATCCACCAGCATAACAGTTAAGGTCTACTAGAAGCTGATTCCTTATGCCTAGGTTAGAAGGAATGAAAAAGCCATTGGGTTATTCTCTGTACCTCGACATATGTGAACAAAAGGGATAAATGTTTATATTATTGTTTATGAGACAGAATTAGTGGTGGGGAATTGCAGAGATGCTAAGCAGTTCTGCTTTCTGGGGATGTTCTGAATGCTTAGGCAGTCTTTCTCCCAGGGACATGCTACACAGCTGCTCTCCCGAGTACCATAAAATGATACTGTGTCTTGTCTCCATGTTCTTATTGTTGTACAAAAGGTACCTCTGGCAAAGTTACTTCAAAGCATTACATTTTTGTAGTCATAGTGGAAGACCTGAAGGGATGAAGATGCATATTACCCATGCGCAGAAATACCTTAGTGAGCTGTGCCAGTTTTGTTTTGCCAGTATCAATGCTAAATAGTAATTTTAATCATCATAAAAACATATGGAATATTGGAGAACACTATTTTACCTTTTGCAACTTTTTCACATACCTGCTCAATGTCTGAAAATTGGATCAATTTGTCTATAGCGTCCTAACATCATCCTTGCCTGAAATTTAAATTTACACAAATACATATCTCTGAATATATTTATATCATTCATTCTGAGTTTTAGTCTTTTAGCATTTTATTGTAGAATATACACAGAAGCTTCAATTTAGGATCTCTTTAAGGCATCATTTACCTAATAAACGAATGTTTCATATCTTAGTAATGTTTCTATCTTAAACGATTTGCATCGCAAAGTATGTTTTACAGAGCAAAATAGACACATGCTGCATTACAGGTGTTGACATACACCTAGGCCTAAAACATTTACTCTTCTTGGCAGGCATATAAGAAACATGGTGTGGGTTGTTTGTTCTTTTTGTTCTCACGGGCAGGTTAGGTTCCAATGGAATTCTTTAAACTTGAATACTCCTTAAAACTGTGTTCCAAAGATACCATTAATAAATAAATTCAATTTCATTTGTTATTTGTTGCATAAAAATTTTTTCTTGTTTTAAAACAAATTTCAGTATTCAGAGGAATTAAACTTTTATTTAGGAATTTTATAAATCTTGTAGATTTAAAGCTAGATAATGGGTACAAAAGAAGCTCACGCTATGAAGAGAGTGCCATACACGCTTTTTGATATGTGTATCAATATTTATTTTGCCCTTTAAAAATAAATGTTATTAAATTTGAGAGGCAGAAATGACAATAATGAGATTTGTGGACCTCAGGCACCTCCATGAAAAAACTTATTTTTTTGCTATCATGTTGCAGGTTGGCTCTATAAATCATGTTGGAGACAAATTGAGCTATATTCAAGATACCCTTTCACCTTTCACTCACTACTATTATTTGTCTTCTGTCAGATTTCAAAATAGTTTGAAGATCTTGTTGTCTTAGAATGATAAATCTTCTTTTAATACTTTTAATCATTTAAAATAGTGTATATAAATGATTTTCAGGGTTACTTTATCTGGAGGTGATAAGGAGCCTGTGCTAATTCAAAATAATTGAGTTCTTTATTTCTTTCATTTGGTGGCTGATGCACCATAATGGGAAATTGTTAATTTGTGGATAACTGACTGACCTCAGATTTCAATGACAATTGCTTATCAGCACCGTCCATTACCTGCTAAATCATGTATGAAAATATATATCTGTCATAAAGCCATGTTCCAATTTCTTATCTACAGATGTATTTTAAAATATGGCTGTACCATGGACTATAAGAAAATATTTTGCTTTTGTATAAGGCAGACATTTGGGTGGTATTTTTCTGTGTTTATTTCAGTATTCTGTAAGAAACTTTCTCTTTAGGCACTTCTACTGCTACTTCTCCTTGAAGTGAAGAATATTCTTACTTTTACAGCACAGGAATAGTTATTGCTCAGGAGGGAGGAAAATACAGAGCATAAACAAATTGCATATACTTATGAGCAGTGTCAGGTTATGAGAAAAATTCTAGGCACATTTGTTTCTCTGACTCAGAATCAAAAATGAGAGAATGGTACGAAAACAGGAATACAACTTGTGATTTGCTCTATGGTTGGGATTTTCTTCAGGAAAGCTTTTAGCCATGTGCCTGAATTTAGACATCCTCAAAATGACCATTTTTAAGTGTTCAAATTTTGTTATTTTGTTATTTTTTTTTTTCCACTTGTGGAAATACTGCCTCAAGGTGGAATGCTTTCCTTAGCTAGAACCTTAGAATTAAGTCCTGAGGATATGCCTAATTTTTGCCTGATATCGGATGACATCAATTCTTCTTTAGCACAGAATATGGGTGGAGAATGCTTGTTGCCTTAGAGGAGCTTCCTGCAATTTGTGATACTGTGAATGCCCACTGCCCTATAAAAGTTCAGCTGGTTTCCTCTCTTTCAGCTCTCTGCCCAGTTTACCTAGGCCTTGCCTAGTTCTCTCCTCCCTCTGTTGGTCTCTGATGGCTTGTTACTGCCATCTTCCAGCCTAGGTAGGAGTATGGACTGGTGATGATGGTAGGTACTGGCATTAACAACAATAAACTGTCAATTTAAGATAGTAAGTAAACTCTCAAGTTAGAGTTAGCCAGTGAGATAGGACAGATAGATAATTTTACCTTCTTCCTTGTTTCCTTTTGTAGTGATGTAGGAGATTAAACAAAATACTAATACTGTACATGGCTTATGTTGTAATTGGAGAAGTCAATCAGCACAAATGGAAACATGGGAAAACAGGCCTAGCATGATCAAAAAGAATGAGATTTACATAGGAAGTAACATACTGCAGCGCTGCAGGGGCTTCTAAGTACAAATACTACACTAAAAGAGAAAGTAGTGAAGCCATCAAATCACAGGGGTGACAGAAACAGTTTGTTAAACATCAGGTTCAATCTATTACCACATTTGAAAATGTGACAGTACTGGGTGAGAGTAGTTTTTCTACTTTAAATTATCAAAACTTAATAAAAGTAGAGTAGGAAATGCATAATAGTGTGTGCAATAGTGTAGTATCTAGGATGTGTGAAAATAGTCACCCATTGGTTCTATTAAAGCTATTTTTATTTCATGACTTCACTGTATTGAAAAAGCAGAGAACAAACTTCTTTGAGGAAGAGAATAAGAAAAAGCTTCATAGATATAAAAGTTACAAAAATGTAGAATGCATAAGAATGCATGAGCAGCTGTGTAATAGTCTGTCTATTCTAGTACCCTGTTGTCAGTAGAGACTGAATATGAATGCTAGGGAAAGAATATAGCAAATGGACAAACAAACAGTGCTGTTTCTCTCTTTACCTCCAACAATTTGCAGCTCAGGAACTTTTTGTGAGGGTGGATTTCTTGATCCAAAAGTGTTTGATGTGCCATTGCTTAGGAATAGCAGAGGAAATTTTATGAAAGATTTCTTACACATAATAAAAAGAATATGAATACAAAAGAAAGCTTCATGAATTTAAAAGCCACAGTTCTGTTTGTCCATGTAAATATTCTTGTAGATTGGGTATAAGTCTGCTTCTGGATGGTTTCTCCGTAGTTCTGGTAAGGAAGCTCTGTATCCCAAGGCCCTTCTGTCGAAAGCCAATCTTTTTGTGAATGATTGGAAGCTAATTCAATCTGTATAAATGAATTCTGAGTGGAGGCCAGAGGTGGTTATGCAGCTGACTTATGCGTGTACACAAACCATAAATACACCATTTTGTCAAGATGCATTTGTATCTGTTGTTGCTATAGTTTTTTTGTAGCTCAGCCAGCATGATGTATAACAGTGCCACCTAGATAGCAAAGTATGCATCCAAATGGCTGGATTAGTTCTTCACACATCAACATTAGAAATACATTGCTGTTGGAATCAGTGCTCCTGGGTGCAGAGAAACATGCAGCCAAAACAGATGGGTTTAGACTGATTGGGAGGAGTCACTGGGGTAAATCCCACTTCTGTGATTTTGATCTAGGTTACATATGGACACAAAGCTTTAAATCATAAATGGAGAAATAGCTAAATCAGTGTTCTAGAGAAAATGAGAGTTTAAATTTACAAGTCATGGTTTATTACTATACAGAGGGTGAATTATAGACTTGCTAAAACCCACTTGTTTTGAAAGGATGTGATACTTTTCTTTATAAACTCTTAGATATCGGTATTTCTGAATATTGAATATTGAATATTGTTTCCTGCATAGTAGTTAGAATTCCCAGATGAGTACTCAAGTTGCTCATTCCACTAAGAAAATTCATAGCTAAGACCAATCTAGTACCAGGTATGAAAATTAGTTGAAAAAAATGTGGCTTTAAATACTTCAGTTTCTTACTCCCTTTTACCCTTTAAGAAATAACGTTTAGAAGCATTTTTATTATTTCTGGGTATTATCATCAGCAGTGAAGAGAGGGAAGAAGTAGTTTCTCCATTTGGTTCTGCAAATTGGTTGCTCTTTTAAAATAGTCAGCAGTAGTGTGTTGCAAGGCAGCACACTTCAGTATATGAAACTTCCAGCACCCTAGGTCTTCATCTTATTGAAAGAGCAGACATAAAAAACTTCTGCAAAAAAGAATTGTTCTAGGGTAGATGGTTCTTGATCTGGATGAAACTTGGTGCTGGATGCTCTCAGTTTGTGAGTAGCATACTGGGATAAGTCACTTCCTGGGCTGCTTCAGCCCTGATGCTTGAAATCTGTTTTATGCTTCCTTTTTCTCATAATTTCTCAGCTCTTTTCTTACGTGTAGGATGCAGCTAAGAAAGAGTTGTTCCTAGATCTTAAGAAGTTAATCTCAGCAGCAGTTAGCTTAGAGCCCATTCTAAGCTGTGCCTATCTCCAGTGCTGGGGATAGCACACTGTGACAATGCTCCCCTCCAAATAAAAGACTGTATAGCGCTGCACGGGGCTAAAGACACATTGGCTTCCCTAATATTTCTTATCCTATACTGGCATAATATATTATTTTTTAATTTTGTTTTTTATAAAATAAATTTTAGGCTTTTCCTTTTAAAGTTGCTGTGGACTTTCAGATCTGACAGCAAAGAGCAAGCTATAAGGTTGTTGCATGCTAGTCAAGAAATGCAAATATGGCCTCATAGCTGTTGAAACATGTAAGGCAACTTGTCAGTAAGAAAATGCAGTGTGAGTTTTGAGCACCCTGAGTGTGTGCAAGCCAACATACATGTCCTGTATATGCATTCAGGGACTTAGAGCATGGCATCTTATATTGAAATTAAGAAAAATAGATATCAAATAAAATGTGTACTACAGGTATCCATAAAGCACTAGGTGGCAGACTTGCTATGCTTAGAGTAAAATTAAACTCAAGAACATTCCAAGGAGAGTATTTCAGAAGATAAATAGCAAGTAGCAATTTTAATAAATCTGTTAGTGGAGATTTTCCAGATCTTTAAAAATTATGTTGAAACTTAAAGGGTATAAACAATAAATTTTAGCCATGAAAAAGGTGCTTATTTTAGTGGAGTTGTGAGATGTATAGCAGCAGTTAGATGCTTTGCTACTGATTTGTAGAAGTCATGTTTTCTTTTGGGACAACATTAAACTAAATTTATACTGAAGCTGTAAAACTCTCATGCTTGACTTAAAATACCAAGTTCCACCAATTGTGTCTAACTCTGATTGACTTTGATAAACACTGAAGCAATGTTTAGTATTTATCAATACAGTAACAATAATGACTCACATTCTCTTTTGAATATATGGGCTTATACAAATAAATGCTATTTTAAAAGGAATCTTCTTAGTGTTTAAAGAGTCTTGTGGAACAGATTATAGTTGAAATCAGCCAATTTTAGGATGGTTTGAGACGAGATTAGCCTCAGTGAACCTACCAACTTAGAACGCATAAAGAGCAACAGACAAATGGAGTCTTTGCCCTAAGCTAAAATAACCAAACTGTCTAAAATAAACAAAACAACTGTTGCCTTCCAGAGAATTAAAACAATAACCATACCAAGAATCTGAAACTCCTAATTAAGTGTTATGGTCTCACCCCAGGCTCTGCATACCCATTTGCCAAATGCTGGTTTAGCTTTGCAGCTTTGTTGGGTAGGCTAAAGAAACAGCTTTGCTGCCAGTCATTTTCAGACTTTGCTGTGAATTGAACAGTATTTCCATGTATGTATTTACTTAATATTGGGGATTTGCTTTGTTTAAAAAAACCCTTTTTAAAATGAAGATTATTTGCTTTCTCTGATAGCTTTTGCTGATGTATCACTGACTTTACTAATTGGCATCCCCTTATTGATACTATTTAATAACTTTTGCCAAAGCAGACAAAGTCCTTGTAGTGACTACTTATTTATATATGTCAGTCCTAAGTCAAGAGAAGATGCCACTACGCTGGATAAACCAGCTTCCTAACTGCTGAGCAGAAGAAAATAACAGATAAACATACATTGTAATGTATGCAAATAAAAGTGTGACCTATAGGCCTTCACCACCTGAGAGGCTGTTCCACAGGTTGCGTAATTATTTTTTATATCATTTATATTTGTCTTGCAAACATAGTATGTAGTATTAGAGTAAAATACCAATTACCATAAATTTACCTATTACATAAAAAATTAAACCAGTATGAATTATGATTATTTATGGAACTGTAAGTTTTTAAAATGTGGATGAGGCAAGAGTGAGAGAGACTCAATGGCTTGGAAAACTCATTCAGAAGAAACACCTTGCTTTGTATGGGATTCCAGCCCATATGTGAAGCAGTTTCTTAATGTGAAGGAAACTGATGCAAATATCTACATATGTGCATTTATTCTGTCTGTATGTTGAGCTGGGTTTCATAGGGTTGAATACTTTCTGAATCCTTTTCCTTCATATGCAATGTACTGTGTCTGTTTGTTTCCCTAACCTGTCTACAAAGACAGAAGCTGTCACTCCTCAAATGCCCGGGAGACCTTAGAGCTCCCCAAGACTGGAGTTGCAAGAAGCAAATGGCATAGTAAAGGATCCATCAGTGTCCTTTTACTTTCCCTTCTGACAGTGAAGGGAAAACCTTTGTGGTGGTTTTACACTTGCATTGCTTCCTGTGCTGACTTGCAAGGGAAAAGACAGAATTCTTGATCAGTGGAACTTCAAGGAACAATATGTTGTGAAGTCTTGAACCAGTTGAAACAGGAAAAAAACCACTCTGACTTCAGTAAATGGCTTACAGTTTGTGAGAGAATTTGTGTTGATTCCTTTGACTGGGAGTTCTTGGAGAAACTTGGGTATTCCATGTCAACTGGGGTGCTGTTCTCCACTGGCAAGTATGAAGCACTTGAGGATAGTTTAGCCTTTTCCGTTATTACAGGCTGAACAATTTAATGCAGCTGGCTACTTACTGTAAGGTGTGGTCTTCACTTATCTTAGGTCTTGAACCACCTCATCCTAGCTCACATATTTGTAAAAGTCAAGATAGCAGTCTCAGTTTTAGTTAGTGTTGTAAAGCCCTTGCAGAGTATTTGAATGACGAGTTCTGTAGGATAGCTTAAATAAACTGAGCGTCATTTCTGTCTCAAGGTGATGACAAGATCTTCGGTTAAATAAGCTTTAACAAATCTTGTATTAGGTAAAATGTGGACGTTGTCACATTGCTCAGCTTTCTGACTGTCTAAGCTCAATTTCAACGTACTGTAAAGTAGCCTATGAGTCTTTGATATTAAGTTATTGTCACTTTTCTTAGCTTGTACTGTGAATATTGTTTTAAAATACATTTCAGAAATAGAACCCATTGACAGAAAAGTGTAATTTGCTGGTCACTTGATATAAAGTATAATGCTGACATGAGCTAGAAAAGCAAACTGTGAGAGGTCAAAAAGCAGCAGTATACATTAGCAAAATAGATACAAAGGCAAACAAGACATTAAGGAAAAGTTGAAAAATGTATCTGTTAAGGAATATCAAGATATATTGGTAGAGAAGTAATATATCTGTGTTTGATTTGTCTTTTTTATGTTATGGGTAAATAAATATGCTTTACTGTGTTACCCCCTTAAGGAAATGCCAAGGCCATCAGAATAATTCTGGAAAAATGTCAAACTATGCAAAATGTGGAAAGAAAAATCCTAGAAGGGCAAAAATCTAACAATTTTTTCATCAGTAAAATAAGAATTTTAGAATTATATTTTTGTTGAGTAGAAATAGATGCCACAGGCTAGCAGATTTTCAAGTGTTATAGGCTTTCATGGCACTAGGAGTGGCTAATGAAGGAGAGGTGGAGAGACACCTGCACAAGTTCCCCAGGGAAGCTGTGACTGCCTCATCCTTGGCAGTGTTCAAGGCCAGGTTGGATGGGGCTTGGAGCAACCTACTCTAGTGAATGAAGAGATGTCATTATTTGAATGAACAGTAGACTAAATGATGGAAAGAAAAAAAATGAAATTCATCCAGGGAAGATGATGTACAATTACATTGTGTAAATATGTCACCTACTTCATGTTCTTTGGCAAGGATTGCCTACCACATTGTACGGTCCGTGAAGGTCAGGTATAGGTGATAGGAACAATCAGCGTTTTTCAGATACCAGGAACAAACAGACTGCCAGTATTTGCTGTAGTTTGCTGTTCCTTTTTACATGATAATTCACTTCCTAAAAAAGCTATGTCAGAACGTTTGTGCCTGAAATCTATCACAGAGTAGTGGAATCTATCAGTTGTTCTGTATTAAACTAATCATCTGAAAAAACCAAGCAACCAACCCAATGAACAAAAAGAGCAATGAAAGAGGAAGAGGTTTATTCTGCTTGTGTGTTTCAGTTACTGGTACTTACTTTCCATGGCCAAAAAAAGCCATGAATTAATGAAAGCACAGCCGTATCTAGTTCCTAGTTTATGGAAAAAAACAGTGCTAGGGAAACAGAATATTTCTTTTAATGCCTGGCAGCTGTTTGAGGTGGAAATTGAGTTTTCCAAGTCACTTTCAGAAAGCAGTCAGTGAGTCCTGCTGTGGTGGCCAACGTTCCCTCTCTCAGGCAAA
This sequence comes from Agapornis roseicollis, assembly GCA_002631895.1. Taxonomy (NCBI): domain Eukaryota; kingdom Metazoa; phylum Chordata; class Aves; order Psittaciformes; family Psittacidae; genus Agapornis; species Agapornis roseicollis. The sequence continues at coordinate 147,265 of NDXB01002567.1, forward strand.
GAATAAATCTCCTCTGAAGAGTGTGTGACTGTGCTGGAGTTGAGAAAAACAGCCTTTTGGGCTCCATTTCTCCTTTCCCTGTTCTTTCCATTTGCTTAGTTTAACCAGACAGTTTATTTTACATGCTTAACTGCCAGCTCTACAAGTTGAATTTGTAGGAAGTAAGGAAGAGAATCTGGGTTTACATTTTCTCAAGTTTGTCACTCTGTACTTTGTACTGAGGGTTGAAGTATTTCCTCCTATATCTGTTTTAAAGGGTTCATAGTCTGGATTAGGCATTATTAAAGATATGCAATCTCATTTGTGAATGTTTGGAATGTTAATATGCCATCAGTGGTCATTGCTGAATTGGCACCCAGTTCTTAGCATGAGCAAAACCAGTGAGAAAGTTATTATTTAAATCAACAAATTTTACTTAAATATACCCAGTGGTGTTTTAAATTAAAAGATGCTTGTGTCACATCTTCGTTATAGAGTTCTAATACAAAAGCATTTCTACTGTCTATTGTGCAACTATAGCGATTTAGCATATTATATCTTTTACAATACAAGCGCCTGTTGCAGTTCATGACTTTAAGATACAGGAGACTGCACAGCAAGGCATCATTTCTGTCTAGTATGAAGTGCATTTTTGCAGAAAGAGTTCTGGATTTATTTGCTATTAGAGCTTTTGGTTCTCAAAACTAACATGTTAAAATTGTTTGAGAAACAGAAAGAATATCAGTAAATCTGAAACATCTCAACTTCAGTTTGCATTGTGTGTTTTGCACAAATCACGCGGAGTCAAGCAACATGGGGTAAGTTCTGACATTTGAACTGTAGATTTAAGGTTTCTTAAGCAAAGTTCAACTAAGTAATGAGAAAAAGGAAATAAGAATTTTGAAAATGTTGAGATATTACAGGAGCACCTACTTATCTTTGTATATTTGTAGCCAATTTAGGAAATGCATGTTCTGTCTCCTCGTAAGGCTGAATCAGCTAGGGGTTGCTTCTGTGGCTGAGATCTGTGTTTAATTGTTCAAGAACCAGGATAAAAACTCTGCTAATAATCTACATAGAAGTTATTGTGTGAATAACTTCTGAATCTTTGGAATTTATCTGAAAATTCGAGCATAAGCATAAGCATAAGCAGTTTAAAAATATTATTTACACTTTTGCCATGTCCATGTTATGGGCATCGGTCCATGTTAGAAATAAAAATCAATTTATTTTTAGAAGGAAACATATTACCCAGTTTGTAAGGATTATAAAATATACTGAAAGTTTTAAGGCAAGATTTAAAATAACGTTAAAATCTGACTGCTTTAATTAATCATATGACAAGAAACATCCCTCTTTGGCAATAACACATGAAGTCAAACAATAATTTAATGTTTCTTAGGTGTGAAATTTCAGTTGTCAGAACAAGGAGATTGATGATCCCTTCAGTGTGTATAAGCTATAGTACTAGAGAAAAATAATTAGAAGCAGGTTAAGGAGTGTTGATGCTAGTATATTGCAAAATGCTGTTGCATGATAGAGTTGTAGTATTAATATGAGTGTTGTAAAGTTGATGATGCATCTAGGTCATTCTGAAGAAAACTTCATGGAGAGAGAAATTTGAATTTCTACCATAATATTTTCTCTGTTCTGTTTGTACTTTTCTCCCCTTTTCTTACACTGCAAGAATATTACAAGAATTAAGATATCACAATGAATTTCTGTTGTGACAAAAGTTTGTTTCCTGAGCTGTCCTTACTATTAAATAATAAAGCATATTTTTTGACTAATCCTGATGCTTGTGCCATGAGCTTTGAAATGCTCCATCATCAGAGACATCTAGACCTTTTCTCTAAAATTGATGTTTTAATAACTGCCAATTGATGCATTCACTTTGCTTTGCTTTTTTAACTAATATTTTGATTGCAGTTCTCTAGTTCATTGGTTTCCAAACTCTATAGACTATGGTTGTAGGGAGATCTTGAAAAGGGTCTGCAGCTGTTACAAGAAACCCTGTCAGTCGTTGCAGTATTTTCAGTTAAGAGTTTGGTGAACTGTCCATGAAAAAAATAACACCTGGCTGTGGTCCATGGTTTAAAACCTTTAGGAGTGTAATCTTCAGTTTCTGTGCTTAAAAGAATGCAGGTAATTGTACATGTTCTTCCGTTTTTAGATTGCAGCAACAAGTCTTTCCTTGCTCATCATAACATTGACATAGCTAAGTATTTACTTCTATGACACAGTGCAGTGCATCTTACCCACGAGCCTCTTAGAACTTATGTGTCCAGCCTTAAATAACTTCTAGATATTTCCATAGTCAGTAGAGAGAACCAGGGGTTACTCACCTAAGCTCTGTGCATGTCTTTCTTAGAACAACATCATCTTCAGAAAGTTTTAGTCTATATAGAGTAAGCCTGTACTATTAGTGACATAATTATATATAGTAACATATTAGCTGAATAAAATTGGAATACAAGGCAGCTTTTTCTGTACTGGCCCTCCCTTATGATCAAAACTGACAACTTATTTGACCTGTCCAAATGGCAGATGAAAATTTCAGAAGAGGAAACATTTTTGGTTAAAATTAGTCACCAGATTTGCTGATTATGACACTAACCCCTGTCTTTTCATAGGCTTTTTAGCCTAGTACATTTTTTAATGTACAGAAAAGAAACAATGGCTTGTCATTTTTCAGTTTTCAAAACTTTGAACTACTGTGAAATTCATTCTCACATGCCCTTTCTTTACATGGGAAAAGATGTAGAAATAGTAAGTGCTGAAGTATTTTGAAACTCATTCTCACTCACTGCATTCAGTAAAAATGCAAGTTTTGCTAGTTTATAGTAAATGACTTTTTGTTTTCTCACAATGGACAAGTAATGTCAGACACCAACATATTTCAGTGTAACAATGAAAATGAGACAGTGGATGACTGCTAGATACAGACAACAGAGGACTGAATCAGGCAGCTGCTCTGAAAGTTCAGAATAATTATCATGACTGAAAATAGGTCTGGTGGTAACCCCCTAAGTTTGGTATAATAAAAGTAGAATTTATTTCGGTCACAAATGAATATGATTTATAGCATTTGATAATGGAACGTGGTTTCAAAAGTAGTGTGAGTTTTGCTGATGAAGAAGAATGTGAGTAGGACTGTTCTCAACAAACTATTGCTGGAAATAGAGAGCAATCAATAGAAAGAGCAGGAGAGAGACAAACAGCCTGTGCAGTGAGGAGGTGAGACTGTGAATTTTAGAATTGGCATGAATAGAGACTTTCCTAAATAGAAAACTGTGGGAAGACTGACTGTGATGGGTCTAATGTTGCAGTCATGAGGGAGGTTCTTACAAGTTTAAGTGATTTCATGAAGCTAGGATAGAACAGCACTGTTTTTCTATTCAGGAAATAGAAATCTTCTATTCAGAAAAAAATTTGTATTCAGGAAAATGTTGTATGATCATCAGGTTGTAGTTGGGAACGAGATAATGTTGCAAGAGGGTCTGGTTATATGGTCTGTTCGTGTGGCTGTCTGACATACAATGCAGTCCTTTTGGGTTAGAGTTTTTGCTGAACTTTCAGTTTTGCAGTCAAAATGCTAGACTTGTTTCTCAGAAATTCTGTATGTGTGTGAAAATCTTTTGCCATGTTGTTCAGTTTTAGAAATGTGGTTTAAGAAACTGTCTGACAAAAGCCATGGGGTAACGGACAGTGGCCAAAGTTACAAAGTCCATCAATCTGTCCAGTGATTTATGGTTTTGCTCCTTTTCTGGCAACTGGGGTTCATTCTTCCCTCTTTGCTGAGATGTAGTGAACCGGGAAGCTGTGGTGGAAAGATCTGAGGAATGGGAGATGCTAGCTCAAGAGTAAAGTGGTTCTCTAGAGTTTACTCCAACCTGATTCTTAAAATTACTTAATAAAACCTTTTTATTGAAACAGACTATTCAGGCAGTGGGTGCCAGGAAAGTGGAAGAATTAAGTTTGCTGGCACAATCATTTTTGATTTGCTTCTTTATTAGGGCATGATTGTACAACTACTAATAACACGGCTACATACTATTTCCCAGGGAACTTTCCCTCTACAATGCATTGAATGAATTTTTAGGGAAAGAATCAGTGATAATGTAATGGAAAGATGAATGTACGTTCTTTTCCTGTGTTTTTTTTTTTTTTTTTTTTTTTTTTTTTTTTTTTTTAAAAT
>NDXB01002569.1:596-19382 GCA_002631895.1 Agapornis roseicollis
TTATTATTATTATTATTTTATTATTATTATTATCCTATTATTATTATTTACAATGAATTATTTAAAGCGTGATTTCAGCCCCCCCATCGCTCCCTCAGGGGCTGAAGGGGGTCTGCGTGCGTTACTCGGGAGCAGACGCGGACAGAAACCAGCGCAGCCCAGCTTCAGGGCGCCGGTTGTCAATGGGGATGGAGGGGCAGCCGAGGGGCGCTGCGCCATCACCGGGCTTTAATGATCCCTTAATGATTTAATTTCATGCTAATTAGTTCGCAGTGATGATTTTCCCGCCTTTTCGCCCGCTGCCGCTTTCAACGCGGGGTGGGGGGGCCAGGAAGCGCTTCGCCCTCCTACTGAATAATTAATGAGGTTCCCACCAATCCGCAGCTGGAGAGCGCGGCGTGGCCACGCCCCTCATGGATAATGAACGCCTTTGGGCCGCCACGTCAGCAGCGGCGGGTGGTACTGGTGGGGTTGCGGGTTCGAGGCTGGCCCCGGCTCCTGTGGGGCTAACGGGCTCCCTACGGCCGTGCGGTGTCCGCGGGCTACTGCCTCCCACCGGGGTGAGTGGTTTCTGTGTGTGCACGTCCTGCTGGGGGGTACCACAAGGAGCATCTCTGTGGGTTAGGGGTGTTAGGACATCTATGGAATCATGGAATGAATCCCAGAGCGGTTTGGGTTGAAGGGACCTTAAAGCTCATCCAGTTCCAACCCCTGCTATCTCAATCTCCCCTCTGGCAGGTTGAAGCCATTCCCCTTGTCCTGTCCCTACATGCCCTTATCCAAAGCTCCTCTCCAGGTTTCCTGTAGCCCCTTTATGCACTGGAGCTGCTCTAAGGTCTCCTGTAATGTATGTCTTGGAGTACAGCTGTGGTGTTGTAAATCAAACCCATGGCACAACGTCAATTAGCAGAGGCTGTGCTGCATGCAACAAGTAGTTAGGAATCGCTGTGCAGCTGGGAGATGCTCATGCTGTAAAGCGGCGTTGTCCCGTGGTGCTGCAATGGGAACACCATGGCAAGCCGCCGTGCTTTGTTAGGGCAGCAAACAATTGGTATTCACTAAAAAGCTCGTTTAAAATAACGATTTCCTTTTACAAACCCTGCCTCCGAAGTAGCTGCCTGTAAATAACTGCTTCTGTCGGGGGTAAGTGAGTGAAACCCTCAGGAGAGGTTTTCCTGCTGCTCCAAAGGCAGTTCCCATACGATGGCAGCAGAGGGCTGCAGCTCGATTAAAGGACTGCTCCCTGTAGGGTTTTCTCCCCCCAAAGACTCTTTGGGTTGTTTGGTTTGTGCTCTGGAACTACATTGAAGGAAGAGCTTTCCTTAGCGAAACTGGAGTAGAAACGAAGCAAAGATCACCCCAAACCGAATGATGAATGGGACAGCATCATTTGGTATTATGATAAATGAGAATGCTGCTTAAAGGAAGGGTGTCAAGAGTGGGAATTACAATGATGGAACCACCATGGCAGGATTTTTGCTGGGGAGGTAAATCAGACAACGTGCCTCCAAGGCATCATCACAGCCTGAGCAGCCAGCGGAGCAGCACCAGCTACGTACAGCCTAAAGCCTTGCAGTATCCCTGTTTCTTTTTCCATCTGGGAGACAGCCAGCAGTATCCCTGCCGACTATCCCTTCCTGCAGCTGGATTGTGCCTCTGTTAACCCTTCACTCCTCATCCCCATCCCTGTTTCCTGGTCTCTGCCTCTGAGTTGCATTCCAGGAATGCCGGGATAAAGGATTTCAGACGTGTTCGTTTATGCCCAGACCAGTGTTTCGAGTGGTCCCCCCCTCCTGCTTGGGGAAAGAAGATAATAAAATGGGGTACGTATGGAATATCCTGCTACAGCTTTCTGGAGCCTGGGTTTCCTGTGTCCAAACCCACATCCGGACATGTCCAATGTGCAGTGATGGGCCTACATTTAACTCCATAGTGATGGGCACAATGAAGGACCACTGCATCCTGCAGTTTAATTGCATTCTGGGGTAAAAGCATTATCTCCTGGTTGGTTTAAATTGGTCGAATGAGTCACAGTTGATTTTTCCTCCCATTTGAGGCTCTAATCTCGTCGCTGTTTGTAAACTGGTTTGAGCTGACAGGATGAAAGCTAATAAGGGAAATATACAATCGAGCTGTTCTAAACTCGGGTGATGGTTCTGCTGGAGCGCTAACGGCTTATTCTATGCAGGAGGGGCTTTGCCTTGTGTACCTAATTTATCCTTGCCCTGCCTACACCGAACGTGTGAGCATCATGATGTAACTGGTAAAAATACCAGCTCTGTCTCTGGAGCTATGCTACTGCTGCAGGCAGAAGCAGTGGCAGTGAGCACGAGCCTGTTGGGCACCTAAAACCCATAGGAGGCTCGGAGGTAAAGGTGCTGTGTGTGAGCATGTCATTAAATCATAGACTCACAGAGTGCTTTGGGTTGAAGGGACCTTAAGGTCATTCAGTTCTAAGCCTCTGCCACAGGCAGGGACCCCTTCCATAGAGCAGGGTGCTCCAAGGCCCTGTGTCCAACCCGGCCTTGAGCACTGCCAGGGATGGGGCAGCCGCAGCCTCTCTGGGCACCCTGTGCCTCAGCACCCTCACAGGGAAGAGCTCCTGCCTAAGATTTCCAAGTTGTTTCAGTGTGTGTAAGAGATGGAAACCACCAGCTCCTGAGATGGATGTGCCTGATGCGTGCAGTCTCCTTAGCAAGTGAGTCCAGCCTGCACTGAACACCCGTTTCCCCCCAAGCCTCTATAAGTATCTCATAAATCCCAGCCCATTTACTATTTGCTTGTGAAAAAGGAAGTTATTCCCATCCTTCCTTCCTAAGTGAAGCAACATGAAGACATTTAATATACAACCAAGAGAGGACTTGAGGAGCCCTCATTCCCCGCTCCCAATCGCAACCGAAGCTTCATTCCCCAGCCCTTGTAAAACGCAGCTTCAAAGCTATGCATCTATTTGAGGTTTTATTCCACCACCCACAGGCCCTTTTGTAGAGCAGTCTGCTCCCTGCTTGTTTGCTGTGCTCTTCATTCCAGGGCTGCATCCTGGGCACAAACCCATGGTGATCAGGTATTTCCCCCCTTTCCCTGTTTCTGGAAGAGGATATGAAAACCATTTAGAATGAAACCTGTTTGCTGGGAGCTGGCCATTTATATATTATGGTGTATTTGCTTATATATATGTGTGTGTGTGTATAAATGGAATATATATATATATATACTTCCTAATTATGTATCTGCTACTTCTCTGCTGGGAAAAAATAGAACAAGGCATTGGGACAGTCAAATTCTGCTCTGNTTCTGCTTATTTATATATTATGGTGTATTTGCTTATATATGTGTATGTGTGTGTGTATAAATGGAATATATATATATATATACTTCCTAATTATGTATCTGCTACTTCTCTGCTGGGAAAAAATANATTATGGTGTATTTGCTTATATATATGTGTGTGTGTGTATAAATGGAATATATATATATATATACTTCCTAATTATGTATCTGCTACTTCTCTGCTGGGAAAAAATAGAACAAGGCATTGGGACAGTCAAATTCTGCTCTGAGGCTGGAATTAACTCTTACCTGTCCCTATTTTGCTTGTTTCCAGCCTGGAAAAGACTTCTGGGGAAGAGGGGATGAGCAGGGTGTGAGGGGCTTGGGAAGGTCAATGGGGAAATGGGAAGAAGCAGATGCATTGCCTCTTTTCCCAATACTGCAGCACAGTTGGAGCCAGCATGGACAAAGCCCTGCTTCGAAAAGGAAGGATTTAGCTCCTTGAGCAGAATCAAGGCCAAGAACAGGAGCTATAGATGCTATGAAACAGCCCCAGGCTGGGGAGTTGAAACAGCCCCAGGCAGAACATGGTGTGTTCCTGTTCACACATCACAGCCAAGCAGCTGGGATACCAGGAGCTGCTTTTATGACAGCTCTGTCCCCTGTGCACATCATCCTACCTCAGTGTGTCTCTAATGATCTTCTCTCTTGTAGAGGGTGTGAGGCAGGACCCCATTGCTCCAGTTTTGGTGCCAGCTTGGCTATTTCTACGTGACACAGCATTTTGCAGGAGAAAAGCATGGAATATGGGTAAGTCCTTGTTCTGGCTGTGCCTTCAGCAGCTACTCTGTGTGTAACACACACAGGAGCAGTGCTAGCACAGCTCCCACAGAGATCAATCTATCGATGGCACAAGACGGGTCTTTCCCTACAGTTCATCATCTGCTTTCAGTCACTGCATCGTGCCAATTTGTTCACACTCTTCATGTGCCCGAATGCAGAGGTGCTCCCCAGAGCTTCCAGGTAATGGCCTTGAAAGTGATTTAGGTTTTTAACTGCTATCAAAACCAGGCCAAGCAAATGAGAGTCTTGATTCAAACCCCAATTACATTCGTTTTTATCCCAGCTATGTCCTGGGAACACCTCCTGATAATGATGTCTTCTTGCTAAGGCAGCAGAGGACGTCTTCAAAGATCCTTGTATTCTTATAGCATCCATTAAGGGAATACAAGAGGAAAACCATGGCTAGAAGTTCACATAACAGGAGCAGTCATCTTTTGCATGTTTTATTTTGAAAACAAAGCAGTCCAAAAGGAAGATTTTTCTTGTCTAATATTAAGACTGGTTTCCATGCAGCTACTCCATAGTAAATGCCTTGCATTAAAAGACAGTTAAAGTGCCTTTAGTCCCTTGAAATAGTCCAGCTGTGCTGTAAATTCAAGTATGTGGAAAATAGGCCTTTAGTTAGTAAGAGAATATGTTTCGCTCAAGGTCCTGCTCCCACCGATGTCAAAAATGGGGGGGTTTAGGCTCATTCCATAGGCACAGACCCCACCTTTCTCTGGTCTCTGACAAGCCCTGTGCTGTGTTTGCCCACTTGCTGAGTGGCCAAAGGGCAGCTTCTTGATGGCATTTTCTGCCTGCGGACAGGCAGCTGCCTTATGCCCAATGACACACTAAGAAGTTGCAGAGTGCTTGGAGAGACAAATGAGGAGCCACAGCACTTGGTTGTGGTTTGCATCTTTAACCAGCTGAGCACCGGGCTGAGCACAGCCAAGAGCCCATAGTAGAGCTCTAGCTTACACAGGTCGATATGCACATGTATGTTATGCAGGCTGAAGCAAGCCCATACCCAACCCAGAGGGAAACCCCAGGATGTGGCTAGAGAAGCCCCAAGATTCAAAGCAAAATCCACCTCCTTTCATGTCATAGTGCCCATCCTCCTGTTCTTGCTCCAGCACTCCAGACTAAGCAAGATTAACCAGCATCTTGAAGTCGGAGTTTGACAGACAGGACAGGGATATTGGTCCTGATGCTTTTGACTTGGTGCAGCCAGCATTGTACTTGTACCCAGCCTCTTCTCTTCAGCATCAGGGGAGCACTTCTTGATGGCAAAGGCATTTTTACCATTGGCTTTTCCTGAATTTAATAGACAACCTCTCCTCTTCCACTCTTCCAGATGTGACTTCAAGTGCCCAGAGCTAGACCTCACATCAAAAGGCAGGACAGAGTATTTCATCCTCCTTGAGACACAGCGTTTAAGTGCCTTGCTTCTCCAGGCTGAGCCCTGAGAGATGCTGGTTGGCTCCAAACCTTCAGCTCAGAGCATGACTATGGACAGAAACATCTCTGTCTACTCTACCCCAAGATCTTAGAGATGATGAATTGGAGCTGTTAATGCCCTACTTAACCATACCCTAAACCATATTCTTCAGTGGAAGAGAGAGCAAACATGTGGTGCATGGCTGCAGAACAGCCTGGTTTGGTTTCTTTCTTTCCTTAAAGGAAAAAGAACCATTTTAAACAGCCTCTTTCCCTCCAGGCACTCAGAACTTGGCCTCTCCCCTCAATGTAGGTGTTTCCCCTATCTCAGCCGTTGCTGTGCGAGGCACTTGGACGCTGTTATTCTCCACCTGAGCACCTGATCCTCTTCTGAAGCCTTCCAAGACCCTGCTGCAGTGATGCCCCAGTGTTTTACACAGCTTTATACATTATTTAAAGCTTGTTTTCCTTTAAATTCACAGCATTTCAGATCCCTTGGATGTCACCCGGCCTTTCTAGGGCTTGTGGATGAGGAAGGGTACCCAAAAGCTGCCTGTTCCTATGTGTGCATGGTCAGAAAACCAGGCAAACCAAGGCTATTATTTGAAAAGAGTTAAATCCAGAGCAAATTCCTCACCATTTCAAAGGAGATCAGACCCTGGGCATAAATTAGATGAAAGCATCCCTTTGAATTCTTTCTCCTGGAAGGATACAGGGGGGAAAGCAACCTTCGTGCTGAAAGCTTTATTTGGGCATAAAGTTTCTCTTCAAACTATGTCTAAAGAGAGACTTTTGGGCTGGGACAACTCAGCATGACTCTGCCTTAGCCAGTTCAAGTGCGTTGGTGCCTTTATGCCATAAGATGCAGCAATAGCACCCTAGTGGCTATGTAGGAGATAGTAGGATCTGGGTGTAAATGCCACAGAGCAGCCGCATTTATCTTGAATGGCTATAGGAGTCAGCAGATGAGAAAGAAAACATGAACTAGATGGCCCCTGCCTTTGGCAGCATCCCCCACCAATGGCAGCTGAACCAGGCAGGGGATGAAACCTGCACCAAACCCATGATTATTGGAATAAATAACTGAGGATCAAGAGAAGATGAATTAAAAGGGGGGAAAAGGCCCCATGCACCCAACACCTTTGGGGGGGGAGGAAACTTTCACCTTCCACTGGACTTTGGTTTGCCTCAGTTTAGAGCCAAGCTCTGTCTGTAGAAGTAGGGGGGAGTATTTCTGCCTTAGTGTGGAATTCAATGGCACAGGAGGAGTAGGAAACCCTGAGAGGACTCGTGTCTGAGCCCTTCGCTAGGGTCAGAGGCTGGAATCAGTATTCTATGCACCAGGGACCTATCGCAGGCAAAATAAACCAGTACAAGCAATCCACTGCCTCCAGAAGGCTCTAAACCCAGGATATTCAATGGTGTGAAGCCACCAGCGTGTGTCTTCACTCCTTATTTATGTGCCGTGCCCACGGAGGAGTTTGGATTCAGTGCAGGATTGAGCCTGTGGGAGGACATGGGTTCACTCGTGCGCTGTCCCCATCCTCCTCCACCCCATCCCACTCTGTTCCTGCCAGATTGGTGGCCGCAGCACCGGGATGTGTTTTGAAGGAATCCAAGCTGTCTGGAATCACACTGTCTGCTTTAGGGCAAGGGTTATCATTAGGGATACAGCAAACTAATGAGATGCCAAAAAGTGCTTCAAAGCCATTGGCTCACAAACATCCTGAAGGGGAATCCTCTGCAGGGTTTTGCCATTAAGACAGAACCGGTTTCCCTTTCTCTCAGGCAAGGCATAGAAGCTTTTGCTTTGAAAAGAGAGGAGGGCAGGGAGTTGAAGGCTGCAGGCTTCTCAGCTGCAAAGACAAAGCTAAATGTTGCCTGCCACAAAAGGAGGGGAGAGAGGAGAAAGGGATGGAGATGGGGGAGAAGAGAGAGAGATGGAGAGGGGAGAGAGGAGAAAGGGATGGAGATGGGGAAGAAGAGAAAGAGATGGAGAGGGGAGAGAGGAGAAAGAGATGGAGAGGGGAGAGAGGAGAAAGGGATGGAGAGGGGAGAGAGGAGAAAGGGATGGAGATGGGGAAGAAGAGAAAGAGATGGAGAGGGGAGAGAGGAGAAAGGGATGGAAAGGAGAAAGGGATGGAGATGGGGAAGAAGAGAAAAAGATGGAAAGAGGAGAAAGGGATGGAGAGGGAAGAGAAGAGAAAGGGTATTGAGATGGGAGAGAGGAGAAAGGGATGGAGATGAGAGAGGGCTGATGAGCCCTGGGATCCAGCCTTAACCTCTCCTGGGCCACCACCAGCGCCTCCCCATGAAGAGGAGTGCATCAGCCCAGCTTTCCTGAGTGCAGGCAGCAAAATGCATCGGGTTTGCTGTCTCCAAGAGGTTCCTGCTTGGGGCAACCCCATCTTTTGCCCATAACAAGATTTCTCCCCCCCCTTTGCTGCCCCTGTAAGGCTCCCAGTGGAGGAGGGAAGAGGTCAGCCAACACAGTGGGGAAGAACCCAACCCCAGACCATAAACCCCAGTGTGAGCTGAAGAACTGACTGCCCTTCTTCCTACCCCACAGCCAGGGCTACAGCCAGTCCAATGCAGAGCCACCGCTGCAGGCTCTGCTATCCCGTGAGGGATCCAGGCAAATCCAGCCCCACATCACCCCGCCTCACTCTTCGAATGCTCCATCGGGTCTTTGTGCCTCTACTCGCTCTTTCTTTTCCAAGGGGGGAAAGACTTTGCAATAGGATAACAGAAGACTCCAACACTTGAGACGTGGGAGGTTTGAGGCACAGGGGGAGAAGCGCTCAGCACTGTTCTGCTTCCACAAAGCCCTCCTTCTCCTGGCTGGCTGGTTCCACCTCGGAGTACGTTGCGTGGTTGCTGTGATTTCGGAACTTCATGGCAGGCCAATGGTGTGGCCTTCTCTGGGGACAGAAACAAAGAGCCATCAGAAGCTATGGCAGAGCCCTTCAGGCCAAGCCTGCAGGGAAGTTGGGGTCTTGGTGCTGAAACAAGAACAGGCTTTGTGGCAGTAATAAATGCTAACAAATACCTTTGTGCTGAACCCAGTTCATTCCAACACATCCGTCTCGCTGAGCTGACCCACTGCTAAGGTTAAAATGGGGGAGGAAATGGAAGCTTGAAGTGCAATCTCACATCAGCCTCACAACAAGGATGCTCTGTGCCCAGGAACGGCCACCACACGCAAGTCAGCTTTGTGTGTCCTCTATCAGCAGAACAGGGACAACTGCATTGCCCCATCCCAGTTGGGTGCAGGTGAATGCATCCAACACAGCCAAGGGCTGTTAGACTGGTAGAGGCCACGGAGCTCAATTCCCTGCTCCCTGCCCCTGCAAACAGGGCAGATGGAGCGAAGCCAAGTGCTCAAGGCAAAAGCCAGGGAGCTATAAGGAAAGGCTGAGGGCTCGGGGTTGCTCAATCCCTCCTCAGTGCTCCTACACCAGGATTCAGCCCACTTGTGCCTGCCTTGGGATCCTGCTGCAAGCGGCCTTCTGGCTTTGAGCAGCAGATGGAGACGGTTGGACCCCCATCATTCTGTGAATTAAAACCTTCCCTTCCGAGCCTTCACACCACCCCTTACACAGCAGCTGATGGCCTGACACCTAGCAGTAAAACCTGACAATTTTAGTCCCCAGCATCCAGCTGGGTAACTCAAAAGGCAGCGAGCTCAGGTATGTTGTGGCTCCGAGCAAGCCCTCCAACTGCGTGCCGATGGCTCCCGCAAGCAGGGGGAACATCGCATGGGGGAAAGGAAAAGGCAATGTGTGAAAGAGAGCATGTGAAAGGGAGCAAAATAACACCGTGTGGGAGGGGAGAGCCTAAGTTTAAAACACCATCAGCTGGAGGCTGGGAGATCAGCTGTGACTGGAGGACCATGAACAGAGACTGAGCTTGGGCTCCGTCAGCGCTCCTCTTTGCTCTCCTGTAGAGGGTTGGGATTGGAGGGGCTAACAGAGGAAACCGGGCGAGGGATCAGGTCCTCCACTCACCTCGATGAAGAAGAGGGCAGCGGTGGACGTGGGGTGGCTGTTGATGTAAATGCCAGCGAGGATGATGACCGCGATGAGCAGCACGGCCAGGACGATGCCCACGATGGTGCCGGTGTGGATCGGGGCGCTGGCTTGCTTGGAAGGAAGGCTGCTTCCCAGCCCTGCAAGAAAGGGTTCACTTCAGTCTGGAACTGTGCCGGGACCTCGGGAGAAAGGAAGGGAAAAGCAAGGGAAGAGCTTTCAGAGCTCTGCACGTAAGACTGAGCACCTCAACCGGCTCCCGCCTGGCTCAATGGGAGGGGAGGAGGCACCAAAGGCTCCAGCATCCCTTCCAGGTGATACAAGGAGCTGGTTTGAAGGCAGATGAAACCAGCGCCATGCAGAAACCCCATCTCCAATCCGTGTTCTTTATAGATTGGCTGCTCACGCTGGTGGAAAGCCATTAGCCAGATGCTGAGCTGGGGCCTCTCTGTGCCTCTCTTGCCCTCGGTCCTCAGCTATGACTATACAAAAGAGCTACAGAGGGCTCACTTATGAACAGTGACATTGCCACCATTTGGGGAGCAGTTTGGCTCAATTGGGAAGATGAAGCATTCCAAAGGCCCCATGCTTGCAAGGTTTAACTTCCCTGGGCTGCTCCCCAGTGAGCGGAATGGGCTCGTGGTTTGCTTGCAAACCTGACGTCGGGTGGAGAGGGCTCCGATCCTTCCCATACTCTGGAATTAGTCAGAGCCTTATGGCAACAGTTTGGTTCCCTGCCCTTGGGGCCGATGGGCAGACTTTGAGTGGGAAAGGATTCATTGGAACAGGGATGAAAAAGGCAGAGCTCGGCTTCAGGACGCTTCATGTTTGGATTTGATGCTGCTCTTTGGCACAGCTGAGGAAATCCAGAAGGAAAAAGGACTTTGTCTGTGCGAAAACTGTGGAGAAAGGGAATTACAAGGGACGAGAAAACTCATCATCCTTGTTTGCACAGCAGGACTAAGTGGGAGAAGCAGACAAACAGCACCAGGGTAAAAGAGATTTGGCCTGACTCTCACTTTCCACTCTCTGCAATGGCATTAATCAGGGTAAGGACAAGAGGAGCCTTATCTTGATTCCATCCTTTCTGCTCCAGCTGCCCACCCTTTCCACCCTGCAGCTCCCGGTGCATTTGATTCCACTTGGAATGCCTGTGAGCAGGCGGGGGGAGGCCGAAGGGCTTACCTTCACTGCCTGCGTGCTGAGTGAGCTTCGTGTCATCTGAAAGAACAAAACAGAGGCAAATGAAGTCAGGAGGCACCGAGGATGTTCTGCAGCTTCCCACCCGCTCCCACTATGGCATTAGCAGCAATGGGTTGTTAATACAGAATCCCAGCCTGCTTTGGGTTGGAAAGGACTTTAAGGTCACTCAGTTCTAAGCCTCTGCCACAGGCAGGGACCCCTTCCATAGAGCAGCTTGCTCCAAGCCCCTGTGTCCAACCTGGCCTTGAGCACTGCCAGCGATGGGGCAGCCACAGCTCCTCTGGGCACCCTGTGCCAGCGCCTCAGCACCCTCACAGGGAATTTAAGGCTTCTTTATAGCAGGTTCTCAGCCATGGTGCCCATACAGCCTGAATAGATCAATGGGATGTTGTTATGCTATAGATGTCTTCCGGGGGGTCCCAAAATCCAATCCCATTTTCAGGCTCATTCTGGAGGAGCTGGGATATTTCGTACGAGGCTTCACATCTGGATGGGCTCCACATCAGCACCCTCACGTGTCCAGCTGGAATCTCACTGCTTGGCTTCCAACACTGACACATGACCCATCCACAAACATGCCCAGGAGCGGCTCCAGCGAGATGAGGAGCAGGATGCAGGGGGTGGGCCCATCCTCTGCTTCTCCTGTTCCTTGGCGGTGCGTCTCCAGATGAAGCTCGCTGCCTGATGCAGCTGGATGAGGGTTTGCTTCCAAGATCACAAATGAGCTCCATGCCTGGCTCTGTCACAGAAAAGCCTCTTGTTCTTCATCCAAGAACCGGCGATGGGTTGGAAAATCATCTCCGTGCTGGTGTCGTGCTCCCCCCTTCCCTTTCATTGCTCCTTTCAAAGTCAGCTCTGTCAGCACGGGCTCTGTTCATCCCGCCCAGCTCCTTCCCATTGCTGAAGGACAATTAGGAGTGTTCCTTTCTATTTATTCTAATTAGCAGTTTGCTTTAGGGACTATTAAGCAGGCAAATGGAAGCGATACCTGCCGCTAGGATCCGAGGAGCCAGCCCTATGTTAATAGGATTATCAAGCTTTAGAACATGGGTGTCTCGAGGGAGACTCAGGGCCTTATGTGGAGCTTTCCTGCACTGGAATCAACACCATTCCTAAGCAGAGGGCAATCACAACCCTGTGCTGTGTTATTGCCACTCTGATAGTCCTGGCAGCCCGCAGCTACCAGCTAAGACCAAGCACATTAAAAGCATGAGCCCTATACAGTGTATTAACCTCTGCTGTGATGCTGGGGTTCTCCCCACCAGGTACCAGCTGCTTGTGGCCCTTCTCAAGCACGGAAACCGGCTGTGATGTAACTGTAAATCCCTCCCCACTGATGGGTTTCCTCTCCTCCTTTGCCACATCACCCCTCTCACCTTCTTCCCATTGCCTCCTGTACTCAATCCCAACCCTTGCGCTTCAAAACCTGCTTGTTCTTGGATTTAATTGGGTAAGAGTGGCTCTGGAGTGAAAGAGCTCTCCAGGGACAAGCATCAGGGAGGTGGTACCCACGCGCTGGCCCCTACCTTCCGTAGTGAGGCCGTCAATGAAGAGCGAGGACGTGGAGGTGGTGATGCCCTCATCCAGCGGGGAGGAGGAGCTCTCAGGAGGTGCTGAGTAGTGCTCTCCGGCTGCTAAATCCTCACAGGTCTTCTCATCAGCCTGGGAATGAAACCAGACAGGAGCCGCTTTCCCCTTGCTCGCCTTCAGCAGGAGCATCAATGGGGGACCGGACTCTGCTTCCCCGGCTTGGGGTTACGGAGCCCAAGGGCTTCCAACACTGGAGCAGAAGCAGGGGATGGGGTCCAGAAGGATGGAAGGGGCTGAGCTAGGGGCTAGAGAAGGGAAAGGTTGGGAACCACTTAAGCAGGACAAGGTGTGACCTTCCTGCATCACTGGGTGATCTTACATAGTCCCTGGGACCCCCTTTCCCCTCACTCAACCCTCTCGGTTAAGAGGGAACAAAGCTGAATTTGCAGAGGGAGAAAAAAGGAAGGAAACCAACCCAAAGCAGAACCAGATGTTTCCTTAGAGCTGGATCTTTCTGAGACAAAGAAATTGGTTCATCCAGAGTGGAGATAATTGGAGAGCAAAGAAAGTCACAAGGATTAATTCCTTCATGCTTGAGAGTGAGTAAGAGTCATGCTTCAGAAGGTGAAGAAAAACACATCCCAGAGCACTCTGACTGCACCACTTGGTAACTTAAGGAGGTCTCTGCTGAATATCCAGCACCAGGGAAACAAGACAGCAGCAAAGCAAACCCTGCTTTTGGGATGGACCAGCTTTTAACCATTCCCAGACAGACATCCAAGTGGATCGCTGGTCCTGCTCGAACGGGAAAGGGATACCTAAAGGAATGCTCAGCCTATTCCAGGCTTGGGTTAAGTGGAGCCCAGGGTGACTTCTAGGGGATGTGGCCATTGGTTTTGCTGCAGATCAGCTTCATCCTTAGCAGAGGACCTCAAAGTGACTCCTGCCCCAGCCTCACCTTCTGCCCGCAGCCATAGGACAACCACTCCTCACGGTATCGGTCAAAGCCACTGGAGCATCTGTGGACAAGAGCACAATGAACCTGGGCCAGAGGGATCCGAGGGACACGGCTCCTTTGCCTGCTGTGGGGGCATCGGTAGGGATTCCCAAGCTGCCCAAGAGTCCCAAATGCTGCCCCTATGGATGTTTGGACAAACAGCCGAGGGCTGGGAGGAGGAGGTACAGGCGGACACGGGAATGTTGTATCTCCTAATACAGCTGTGCTGGAAGGGCCCAAATGTTGCTCTTCACAGAGGAGGAAAAGGGGAAGCAGCGCTTCTCCAAGGGAAAAATACATGGAGTGACTTTGACTTTCCATTCCCTGGACCCTGCCGTGATCTCCACGAGGGGTTTGGGGGGTTTTTTTCCAGCAACATCTGCACAGGAAAACCACGATAAAGAACTTATAAAGGAGCTCAGGACAACACCAGCGCGAGAAATCCCTCCAGCAAGAGAGGCAATGGAGGAGCACTCTGACCTTTGGGAGGTCTCCGGGGACACCAAGCCATGAATCAGGGCTTCACAGCTCATACAAGCACTGATTTACCCAAGGGCCGAGCAGGAAAAGGAGGAGAACCCACAAAACCCCACTGCAGGTCCTGCTGAGTCCCTGGGATCTTTGCTGAAGGGGCTGCTCCTGTGATAACTGTGGGCTCAGCAAAAGCAGAAGCACAAACCCCACCGTCCAGAGGTGAGTTACGAGCTCAACTCAGGGGTTAAATCACTGACTTCACTCCCTGGAAGCCACCCGACCCGTTTCCTTGGGAAAGATCATGTTGGCTTTGCAAAGCCAACCTGGTTGAGAGCCAGCAAGATAGCAGCAGGCTTGCTCCAGCTCGCCATGTGTCCGGTCCATGTGTAACCCCAGCTCCTCGGGATGGAGCTGCCAACACGCAATTACTGCTATGGGAAGCGTGGCCTTTGGCCAGCATCTGGAGAGGGACTTGGGCCAAGGGCCTGGAGGGCCAGGCCAAGGGGAATGGCTTGAACCTGCCCCAGGGGAGCCTGAGCTGAGCTCTGAGGCAGAAGCTGTTCCCTGGGAGGGTGCTGAGGCGCTGGCACAGGGGTCCCCATCGCTGGCAGTGCTCAAGGCCAGGTTGGACCCAGGGGCTTGGAGCACCCTGCTCTATGGAAGGGGTCCCTGCCCGTGGAGCTGGAGGAGCTTTAAGGTCCCTTCAACCCAAAGCAGGCTGGGATTCCATGAAACATGAGCAACAGTGACTTAGGGTTTGCAAACACCGTGACTTTGGAATAATCACGATAGCAAAGCTCTTGAACCCTGAGGTTTCAGCCCAAACAAGACCCAGCCCGAGCTACTGACCGAGCCCAGGGTTGGTTTTGCTATGAAAGCCACATCTGGTCTCACGCATCTCAGCTGCGAGAGCATCCCTTTGTCTGATCTGAAGGCCTACAGCAAGGAGGAACCACGCTGCCCTTGCAGGAGGCGGCTGGGGAAGGGGCCCAGGCACTGAGCCTCCCTGGCAGCCCCGAGCTGTGCCGCCTGTGAGGATCTGTGTTACTGGGTCCCCTCCCCTGCCACGAGCTCTAAATACAGATTCCAGCAGAATCTCATTAAACTCCTGCTCCCCATCACGCTGAAGGAGAGCACGGAGCAGGGATGCTGCATGGCAGGGCCAGCATCCTCTGTGCATCCCTCAACCAGCAGCAATAGCCCTCCCTTTGCAAGGTCTCATCCCCAACAAGGAGAACATGGTAAGCATCCCCCTCTCCTGAGGCTGGAGCCCGTCCCAGCCTCCCTGCCCTGCACTTCAGGCTCAAATCACAGCCTGAAGCAGGACAAGTTTCCCCCTGTTTAAGCTTGCTGATTCACATAAGAAATGTGAATCCTGCTTCTGGGTCCCAGCTTGTTCCAGCTGCTGCACTGAGACATCAGGACCAAAAGGCCCAGGGTTGGGAAATGTCTCCTTTCAATGGCTTGTAACTGGAGAGCAGCTCACAGCATCACCAGGGCTGGGAGCCTGAGAGCAGCACCAGAAAGCAACAGAGAAAGGAAAAGAGTAATAAAAGCCCATGAGCACTGATACAGGCACCAGACCTGGAGCTGTGCTTGCACTGCCAGCTATAGGAATGTGAGCAAGAGAAGAGGTGGGGAGAAAACCCATCCCTGGTACCTCTGCAGGACGTGGCACCAGCTGCAGTTGAAGGTCAGCTCCGAGCCCACGCACATTTCACAGCTCTGATGCTGGAGACAGGCTGTAAAAGAGAGAGGAGACCCAGTGACACCGCAGCATCTGCATGGGCACCATCCAGTGACACAGCAGCATCTGCATGGGCACCATCCAGGGACACAGCAGCATCTGCATGGGCACCATCCAGGGACACAGCAGCATCTGCATGGGCACCATCCAGTGACACAGCAGCATCTGCATGGGCACCATCTAGTGACACTGCAGCATCTGCATGGGCACCATCCAGTGACACAGCAGCATCTGCATGGGCACCATCCAGTGACACAGCAGCATCTGCATGGGCACCATCTAGTGACACTGCAGCATCTGCATGGGCACCATCCAGTGACACAGCAGCATCTGCATGGGCACCATCCAGTGACACTGCAGCATCTGCATGGGCACCATCCAGGGACACAGCAGCATCTGACTCACTGGGCAGGGGGGTGAACTCCACGGCTGACAGGTTGGTGATCTTGCTGGTGTCCAGCTCCACACGATGGTACTCGTAGATGGTCCTGCGGCGGGACTCTGAAACATGGAGCCTTGGCTATAGACGGGGCACGAACCCACCCTCAGCATCCTTCCCCATCCTGCACAGGGGGCTGCCCCGCTGCTCCCAGTTGGAAGGCAAAGGTGGCCTTGGGGTTGTTCCTGTGGGAGAGGAGAGTGTATGGAGGCTGCAGGGGATCATGGAACAGTTTGGGTTGGAAGCAACCTTCAGCGTCATCTCCTCCATCCCTTCTGCAATGAGCAGGGACATTTCCAACCAGGAAGCAATGCAGGATGCGCTGCGGGGCAGAGGGATGTCGGGACACAGCTCTCCTCACCCCTGTTTGCTGGGAGGAGCTTGGAGCTCGCTGTGCCCCTGTCCCTGAGCAGAGGTGGACGTGGTCCAGGCCAGCATCGCCCTGAACAAACACATTTCTCCTCAGTGACTCACGGGGCTGTGAACCAACCCCTGTGGCTGCAGCCGCTTCCCCACGGCCTCCTCCTTCCCCGTTTCCTTCTCTTTCCCCGCCATCCCAGGCCTGGAAGAGTCTCCCACATTCGGCTTCTCCCTGATCTCCCAGCATCCGCAATGGATTCATGTGGTGACACCAGCCAAGATGCTTCTCTGGCATCATGCTTCCATGGGAGGGGAATGAAAAGAGCCCTAGGGATGAGCAGGACAGAGCATTTGCCCCTGCTCTTCTTCCCTTCAAGCCTCATTTGTTCACCTCATGAGCTGGTTTTGACCCCAGTTCTTGCACTCCTTCTCCCCTCACCCCTGAGGGCAGGCAGGAGGTACCACAGGCCATGGGGATGGAGGCACATCCATCCCAGCCGAGGTTCACTGTGGCAAGGGGGTGATGAATGAGGAGCACATGGAGCTCCATAAAGAACAGGGAAAAGTGACAGCAGCAGGAGGCTGGGCTCCTCGTGATGAGCAGAGAGGCTGGAAGAGCCTTTTGGGGGAGCTCAGCCCATGCCTGCAGCTCACGTGTGGAACAAGGACATGGATGAAGCCTGCAGCACCTGGCCAAAGCTGATGGTGCTCATGGGCCACAGTGGTCTTGGCCATAGAGAGATGGATCCAAAGACTGATGGACCTAAAGAGAAATAGACCCAAAGAGAAATGGATCCAAAGACTGATGGACCCCAAAGAGAGATGGACCTAAAGAGAAATGGACTCCAAGGAGCAATGCACCAGCGGATGTGGGACATGAGAGGTGTCCATGCAGCCGAGCCCCACATATCTCCTCGTGTCCATTGCTCCNAAAGAGAAATAGACCCAAAGAGAAATGGATCCAAAGACTGATGGACCCCAAAGAGAGATGGACCTAAAGAGAAATGGACCCAAAAAGAGATGGACCCCAAAGAGAAATGGACTCCAAGGAGCAATGCACCAGCGGATGTGGGACATGAGAGGTGTCCATGCAGCCGAGCCCCACATATCTCCTCACACTCCTTGCTCCCCACCGTGAATCCAAGCAGCGCATCCTCCTGAAGCACCCCAGGGTGAGGACACCCCATCTCTCCTTCCCCAGCTGTGATCCCATGGGAGCTGTGGCATCCCTGCAGGATCCGCTGCTTCCTGCCCCAGCCTCCCCCAGTACCCCCAGCACAGCGACCCACCAGGCACGTCAGGAGATGGGTTGAGGACCATGAAGGCATCGGAGAGGCCGGCTTTCACTGGGTGCTGGGTGGCACTGATCTGCAGGACCGGCACGGGGATCTGCAGCCAGGGAGAGAGGACGTGATGGAGGTGATGGGGGTGATGGGGGTGATAGAAGCGATGGACGTAATGGATGTGATGAAGGCGACAGATGTGATGGAGGTAATGGACATGATGGAGGTGATGGACCCTGCTCCTGGTGCTGCTGCAGATGTCTCTGGTTCTTTGGTGGCACCGGGAATGCCCAGACCCAGTGTGTGGATGGTTACAACAGGGCCCCTCCTGCTCTGCCTTCCCCAGTCGAAGCATCTCTCACCTCCTTGTACCCAAAGACTATCCTGCCGGTGCTGTGCAGCGCTGCCTGGAAGGTGAAGCTGCCCATGTCCTCCTTCCCTTGCAGATAGACCTTGTCCCACTGCACCACAAACGCCGTCCCTGCAGGAGAGACCGGAGCGCATCAATCCCCTCACCTCCGCTTGCTCTCATTCCATGAGGATGGAGCAGGAAGCTGGGATGCTCCAGCAGCCGCTCCGGTGTGCGCTGGGGTGGCCGGAGCCGGACTCACCGTTATCCATGTACTGGACGGTGGAATTGCGGGAGAAGCTGGGGTTGAAGTTGGCCATGAGGGGAGCCACGTACTGCGTGGCCGTGAGCATCCGGTGGATGACGTCCCCCATGAAGATGAAGCCTGAGCGGGCAGAGGAGGGTGAAGAGCGCCCGTCCCCTCCTCTGCCTCCCACCTCCCTGCCCTGCCTCCCCCAGCATCTCCCCAATGCCTGTGTGACCCCTGCATCCCCGCAGCCTCTGGTACCAGCATCAGGGCTGGGGTTACACTTGGGGTGCAGGGAGAGAGCTCAAGGGGCTCTCGGGGGCTCAGGATTGGAGTGGATGATCTCCAGAGGTCCCTTCCAACCCTACTGATTGTGTAAGGCTGGAGCCAGCCCCAGAGCCACGTCCTCCCACTATGGGAATGACAACGGAACATGGACACCCCATTGCATCCCACCCCATCCCATTCCACCCCACCCCATTCGCCCCATTGCATCCCACCCCATCCCATTCCACCCCACCCCATTCGCCCCATTGCATCCCACCCCTTCCCATTCACCCCATTGCATCCCACCCCATCCCATTCGTCCCATTGCAT
>NDXB01002570.1:0-28145 GCA_002631895.1 Agapornis roseicollis
GATGATCTTAAGGTCCTTTCCAACCCAAGCTATTCCATGATTCTAAGATGCTCTTAGATGCTTATGGTTTATGATCAAATCTTGCTGACATTTGCCTTTTTCAGTGTCCTGGGTTTAGCAGTAGCAGTCATTTTTTCTTCTTCATAGTAGCTGGTGCAGCTGTGTTTTGACTCAACCTGGGAACAGCGCTGATAACAGGGATGTTTTTAGTTACTGCTCGAATGTTTTAGTCTGACCAAGGACTTTGTGAGTCTCAGCTCTGCCAGGGAGGAGGGGAGGCCGGGAGGAAGCAGGGACAGGACACCTGACCCAAACTGACCAAAGAGGTATTCCATAGCACAGCACGTCATGCCCAGGGTGTAGAACTGAGGGCAGTTACCCAGAAGGGCTAGTGCTCTGAGGGGGTTGGAAGAGGTTTTCGGTTGGTGGTGAGTGGGGTGGGGTGTTGTGAGTTATCTGTCGGTGGTTGGTGAGATGCTGTATTCTTTTCCCTTGTTCTTTCCTTTATCATTATTATTATTGGTGGCAGCAGCAGTGATTTGTGTTCTACCTTAGTTACTGAACTGTTCTTATCTCAACCTGTGGGAGTTGCATTCTTCTGATTCTCCTCCCCATCCCTCTGGAAGCAGGGGAGGGCAAGAAAGGGGGGGTTGAGTGAGTGAAGNCCTTAGTTACTGTTCTTATCTCAACCTGTGGGAGTTGCATTCTTCTGATTCTCCTCCCCATCCCTCTGGAAGCAGGGGAGGGCAAGAAAGGGGGGGTTGAGTGAGTGAAGGAGCTGCGTGGCTGGGGTTAAACCACGACATTCAGCAAGATCTTACTTCTTTTATATTGAAGTTTATCCAGATCCATTTTTTATGCTGGTCGAATTCCTACTTACTTGTCTGTAATGGCTTTGTTTTCACCAACTGAATTAGCAGGATCTTAAGTACATTGCTGAAATATTTCTTGTATTTATTCTGTCTGATAGAGGTAGCTAATGGTAATTATAAAAACTGAGATGAGAATTGTCTGTGGAGCCCGAACTGCCTCCTCTGCAGATTTTATGCCCTTTAAGCTGTGACATCTCCAGAAAGCATGCAGGTATCACAGGGTATGGCAAATGACAACACATACCTTAAGGGTGAGTGTGGAGGCAGTAGCTGTTGCTCTTGCCTTGTCTTGTACCTGTTCAGTGGGTAAAGATGTGTTTAATCTCTGGCCCTGTCATTCTAATGCCTCTAATCTGTATTTGAAGTCCCTTAAAAATGCGAATCCCTTGTTTTTCAAATAGCATAAGAAATGCTCCAGAGACAGCTATCTTGCCATTTGGATTTTCTCCTCTGGCTTTGATGGATGGATATATACATTTTTGGTTTACACTGAAGAGTTTTTCATCTTGGTGATATTGAAATGTGACTTTACAGTGACAGAGTAGGGGGCAGCATTCACGAGCCCTGCTTTCAAGTCGGGTTAAAACCATTGAGGTGAGCAGGAATTAACATTTCCCTTGTCTTGTAAAGGTCACCCTTTAACTGAGATTCACCACATTCAGTCCGTAGTCTGGGTTGGAGGAGAGCTCTCTTCACAAAGAAGGCACAAATTGGCAGTCTAATCTCATCAGAGGCTTGGGTTCTATGGTAATAAATCATTCAATTTGAAGCTAACAACATTGCCACGGAGCATGAAACACGCCAGATGCTTGAAAGACTTTTGTGGCTTAAAGTTGGAATAACAGTTGGAGGATTTGGAGACATCTTGAGGTTTTCCTAATAAGGAAGAACTGTTGGGAAGAAAGTAATTCTTACCTAATTAAAGGATTTAAATACAACTGGTTTTCTAGCTGTGATTTTGTCTGACATAAGAATTGAAGGTGTGCTGTTGCTGTGCTGTAGATCTGTTTGTGTATGGTATCTCAGAAATGATGGTGAAATGAATGGCCTCAGCTTTCATCCATCCATTATACCCTGCCTTTGCCAGGGAGATAAATGCGTGCTGAGCAGGTGATTCTCTTCTGTAGAATGAAGATGTAACTTTAATCAATAAAGAGATGTGATTTAGAGTTCTGGAGATACAAAGGCTAACAGCTTCTGAAGGGCTCTCTGTGCTAAGTGCATAAATTGTTGTTGAAGCCGTTTTTAATATATCATGGCTGATATTAGAATACTTTATTATCAGAAGACAGAAATACAGAGAATTCCAGGGGAGGTGAGTGGCAGAGAAGGCAGGTTTGCAGCCAGTAAACAGGTAGGGAAAAGAGTATTTTTATGGAGGCTGGAGATAGAGAATGCCCATGAGAAACACTATAAAGCCTCCTTTCAGGGGACATTTAAATCTCAAATCTCCTGGCTTTTGGTTATTGATTTTGGAGCTTGAGTGGAATTGTCCATTTAGGAGTGTGTGGCTGCCTATGTGGGTCACAGTGGATGCTTTGGGATAGCAGGTTCACTGTGGTGTGTACATTTTACAGTGCAGAGACCTGGCACCCATAACACATGAGGAAATGCCACTGTTCTGCTGTCGAATGTCTCAGGATCTGGCCTCTTGTACCCTTCTCATTTCACTTCTTGTTGTTTGGTCTCAGTCTTTTCATAGCAGCTCATCAGATCAAGGCCAGTATGACCTTAAGGACCTGTCCGGTGCACCAAATGTAAATGATGCTCATTGCTTTTGGAGTGGAGACATTCTGGTTTCTGTCTCCTTATGCCCATGTTCTTTCAGTAGACTAGAGAGGTGAGGTGGTGGCATTTCTGGAGTACAGGACCGGAGCCTTGTGTTTTAAATTTGTTTAGAAGGTCCATCAGATGAAGAAGTTGTAGAAGGACACGGTGTGTATGCTGAATGCATCTCTAATAGGAGCTTGTTCTGGTGCTTAGTTCAGTTTAACTGGCCTGGCAGGTCTGAACTCGGATGCATTAATGGAAGAATGACTGAATGGACAACTTAGAATCCGAGCCTGGCTTGTGTTGGAAGGGACCTCAAAGCTCCTCCAGCTCCAACCCCTGCCACTGGCAGGGACCCCTTCCACTGGAGCAGCTTGCTCCAAGCCCCTGTGTCCAACCCGGCCTCCAACACTGCCAGGGATGGGGCATCACAGGGATGGTTCCTCACATACATGTGCACACTGGGGTCTGAGTTTAAATTCTGTGTTCTGTATATAGATACCCCACATTTCCACACTTCCATTGCCAGCCTTTGGAACCGTGGAGTCACCACAAAGGTAGAGAAGTTGTCAAAACCAGATGTTCTCCATCCAACATTCCTGCAGCTGCTTCATTCAGGTTGTTCCACGTTTGCTGAAGAAAAACAGGCTGATTCTTTTCCCTCTAAATATTGGGCACAGCAAACACTCACTGAAGATCTCATCAGTGTTTTCATATTTCATTGTAATTACTTAACAGTATAACAGCAAAGACTTGATGCTCAGTAACTGCCTTCTTTTACATAGTATCAAAAATCCTCTAAGTGACTGGGGGCTTAAGAGTGCATCTGTGCTCCTCTTTGGGAGTTTTAATTGCATTCATCATGTGGTTGTCTGGGACATAACTGTCACCAGTGGTTATTGGATGACATTCAATGCAGAACCACTGTATTCACTGTACCTCAATGGCATCTGGAATTGTGTGAACAGCTGTAACAAACAGCATTTTCATTGTCTGCTTAATGAGTATAGTAGTGATTTCAAATGGCCTTTTCCCTCCACTCTATGTATTTCTTTCATAATGGGAAATATGTTGATATGATGTGGGAAAGCTGTAATTCCAGTAATAACTGGTTTACAGTGCACTCATGGCTTTTCCTTCAGCAAGGTAGGATGCCAATTTGGCCTGACCCCAGGTTAAGGAAGAGGTATGCAACCAGTGTGTGCTTATGTGACAACATGATGCTTGGGGTCAGCTGTCAGCCATGGGAAAGAATTGCTTATGCCTTTATAGCTACTATGGAAATGGGAGAATTTATTTGGAGTTGCCTAGAGGGTATTTGCAGCAGAAGCAGGCAAAATCTAGAGTCTTTAAGAGTTCAGAAGTCATGATGTGAGATAGTTTTTGTGGTGCTCATACCCAGAAGAGTGTTATTACATTTTAAGGATAATTACTATGGAAAAAAGCAGTCAAACCCCACTTCATCTGGACATGTCCCTGTTTGTTCTGTGTGTTCACTGTTTCAGCCTGAGAGGACCAGGCAGTTTCTCAGTGACATTGCAGAATCCTAAAGTATCGGATACACTTGGGTAAAACTATCATTTGTAAAACTGACACTGTTAAAAGAGAATCATAGAGGGGTTTGACTTGAAGAAGCAAGCTCCTCCAGCTCCAACCCCTGCCCCCACGGGCAGGGACCCCTTCCACTGGAGCAGCTTGCTCCAAGCCCTGTGTCCAACCTGGCCTCCAGCACTGCCAGGGATGGGGCAGCCACAGCTTCTCTGGGCCATCACCCTGTGCCAGCGCCTCAGCACCCTCACAGGGAACAGCTTCTGCCTCAGAGCTCAGCTCAGTCTCCCCTGTTGGGGCAGGTTCAAGCCATTGCCCTTGGCCTGTCCCTACAGGCCCTTGTCCCAAGCCCCTTTCTCTCCAGGTTCCCTGCAGCCCCTTTAGGCCCTGGAGCTGCTCTCAGG
Organism: Agapornis roseicollis; assembly: GCA_002631895.1. Lineage (NCBI taxonomy): Eukaryota > Metazoa > Chordata > Aves > Psittaciformes > Psittacidae > Agapornis > Agapornis roseicollis. Next base: position 4,595 of record NDXB01002570.1, read on the forward strand.
TCTCCCCTTCAGGAGCCTTCTCTCCCCCAGGCTGCCCCAGCCCAGCTCTCTCAGCCTGGCTCCAGAGCAGAGCTGCTCCAGCCCTCACAGCATCATCATTCCCCTCTCTGACTTAAATCAACCACTGGATGTTTCTAACTGCAGCCTTAACCTCAGAACCCAGATACCAATATATTTCATGCAACCTTTTGCTTTCTAATTAGTTCCCTGGAGGAGAAGCACTGAAGAGTCAATTAGTGGTAATAGCTGGAGCGTGTGTATATGGAGAGGAGATGATGTCTTGCAAGATAGGTTTCCATGTAGCTATCTGATGATTCTGATGGTGTTAATACACGTCTGTTATCCCTAATTGATGAGTTCAGTGTTGTGTTGGGTATTTCATGTATCGGGGTGTGTGTGGGGGGGAATCACATCAACAAAAGGCCTTTCCTTACTTTGTCAGCTATTTGTTAACTAAAGGAAAGCAAATGTTTACTCCGAGGTGTGATAAGGAAGTGTGCTGTGTCTCAGTACCCAGTTGCATTGCTCTCACACACACAGATGTCAGGCTATAACTTTTCATTTCTATAGACCAGTTTGGCATTGTTACATTAACCACACCAGACTGAGCACTTATCTCCACTGTTATATTGTGTTGTAATTGTATAGTGCCTTACTATCAGTATATTCTTCTGGAGCCTGTTTGGAATATAGAATAGTGTATTAAAGATAAAAGCCAGAGGTGCTTTTGACTGAAAATATTTATAGGTTTTTTTCCTTCTTGTTGTTTTAGGAGCTCATTTCATTTATAAAAGTTCATATCATTGCTTCAGGGCTTATCATGGTTTGTGCTACAGTTAAATGCTTTATATTCTTTCTTATTAATAATCATCAGTTACTTGATGCTTTTTCAGAGCCTGCATTTTTCATCCAGAAATAACTGGTTCATACATTTGTGTGTCTGAACTATTCAGCTTCAGACCAAGGGGCTTTGTGTTTGCACTGGCATGTGGAGTTCAGGGGTAAGCTGAGCTACTGGGCTGTGTGTAAATGGTGCTGTGCCATCTGTGCACCTTAGTTTCATTTGGTATCCTGCAGGTAAGAATCATTTCTGTAGCTGAAGGCTTTATTTTTGTAACTAGAAGATCCAATTTAGGAATTTTAACAAAGAGTCACCCACTGTAGCTTGGCCTTTACTTTTGTATGACAAAAGGCGCTTATTCTATTTCAGGTGCTACAAGCGCAAAGAAAAACAGGGGAGAATAACTCTATTTTCTCCTGTTGAGTAGGGATAGAGATCTGAAATGCAGAGGTACATCTGCCTGAGGCAGGAAAAAATACAGCATCCCTTGTCTGGGAGCTAGAAGAGCAGATGCCCTGTTCCCATTCAAAAGATGCTTCAAAAAGTAGGCAGAGGATTGACAGGTCTCTGAGATGTGTTGTCCTCTGCTACTGCTTTTACTCCTTTGGAAAAGTAGAGTCCCTGCACAGAAAAGTTGGTCTTAGAGTTTTAAAGGCACAGTTTTCTCAGCATAATGAGGCACTGGCTCAGGGTGCCCAGAGGAGCTGTGGCTGCCCCATCCCTGGCAGTGTTGGAGGCCAGGTTGGACACAGGGGCTTGGAGCAAGCTGCTCCAGTGGAAGGGGTCCCTGTCCACGGCTGGCGGTTGGAACTGGATGGGCTTTGAGGTCCCTTCCAACCCAAACCAGGCTGGGATTTCATGAGCCTATGTTAAAAAATGATTTTAAGTATTCTGAACATCCAAGACACACAGTAGTTAGTACCAGGTAATACAGAGGGTTGTTGATTGTCTGTGGCTGCTCGTAATGGCCTTAGGTAACATCATATCAAGGCAATTAGTAACATCAGTAGATTTGGTCTGACTGTTGAAGGATCATCTTTTGGAGTGCCAGCTTGGTCTTGCTTCTTCCCAGGCGAAGAAGTATTGAGGAGCCCATGTTTAGATTTGTGTGACATCTTACATACGCATCCTGGGTGTGATCTGGATGGAATTTCCTCTAGTAGAAGACCTGCTCAGCTGGGTTAATAACATGAAGCTGATCTCTCAGGGCTAGACAGAATCAGCTTTAGGTAAAAAACTCTATTCATTGCATTGGGGTTTATTTTAATGCTGACTGTTGACTCTACGTTTAAAAAGACCCAGGAAATCATAGACTCATGGGATGGTTTGAGTTGGAAAGGACCTGAATATCATCCAGTTCCAACCTTCTGCCATGGAGAGGGACAGGTCACACTAGACCATGTTGCTCATGACCTGGCTTTGAACACTGCCAGGTCTAAGTCACAGAAGGATGTATGTATGAATTTCCCTCCTTACCCACTTGAATAAATGAAATCCACATTAGTCCCAGATGATTTCATCTTTTTCACTGTTCTGGTAGGGTACATTGGCAATGTTCTGAGCAAAGAGCTGTTGGTTTTACATGTTGTATGATGAACCTGCCTATTTACTTCTCAGATTGTAGGAAATAAGTTGTCTGTCGTGGGTGCAACTACAGATACCCTATTGACAGTACAGAAAACACTTTGGCTTTTCTTTTTCCAGGTGTATTTCCCTTACTGGGTGTTGGAGCTTCTGAATTAGTCTCAAGCAAGCATAAACCGTGTCTTATGCACCGAGAAGAGTCATTAAAACTAAGTAATGGCGCACAATTGAATTAAATGTGGGGAAAGAAGATTGAAACCTCTTTCTCTCCCTTTTAATAGGAAATTGATGCAAATGGCAGTGGATAAGCAAATTATAATACATTTTGATGAAGAAGTGGCAAGTTGGAGTGATAGGTTGGATTGTCTATATAAGAAGTTAATGATGCAGTTACAAAGCAGAGCAAAGGGATGGATGTGGTGGATGTAATACCAGTGAAATTAAGCAGGTTAATTCCAAGCCTTGATGCAAGACTCCATTACTCTGCACTCTGAGTGCAGATTATTACAGTTATCTAATGTGTTTAACCCACTTAATGCTTTCTGATTGTGCTTATGCAGAAAAACCAAAGGCTGGAAGTGTTTTAACATCGCTTTTCCTCCTTTCTTCTTAGAAACATGGATTTTATTTTAATTGGAAAATAGCCATATATGGTGCACTCAGTGTCCAGTTGCTGGTGTTCCCATGGAGAGCACAGCAGGGATTTAATCTCATTTACCTAGGGAAAATTGCTGTGCTTGACTTCTAAACTGTTTTCCAGTATGGCCTTGCTGAGTACTTGTTACTAAACTTCTGTTTCCTTTCTTTTGTTCTTCTGATGAGCAGTATCTCGGAGGAACAGAATATAAAGTCAGCTAAGAGGGTTCTTTGTAGCCTCAGAGGTATTAGCCCTCTCTATACCCCTTCCTCAGTAAATACCAGCGGGTTAACCTCCAGTCTTCTGCACCCTGTGAGGAGGAGAATGATGCTGTGTTGATCCTGCTTGAACCTTCCGTTAGTTGCTGGCAGCTTCTGTTTACCTTTATGCTCTGCCCTAGAGACTGAATCTGTGCTATGACTTCTAGGATGACTTTGTACAAGCAGAACTTGTTAACGTTTGTCAGCTTGGTGCAGGAGGAATCCTGTTACCCAAATCCCTGGAAACCCTTTGCTTTCTGCTTAGGCTGTCAGCGATGCCTGCATGGCACCATGGCTTTTGACACATTTGCCCAGGTAAAACAGATTGGGAGTTAATGGGGGTTGTGTTGGTGTTCAGAAGGAATAGAAGTAGTCTCATTTTCTCTGAGTTGAACCAGTTTAGCATGGTGAAGTGACAAAACCAGTGATGGTACAACTGTGTTTGTAGGCAACATCAGTAGAAATCAGAGTTTCCCAAGGAATAGGACTGTTAACGCTCTGCCAAGTTTTGCATAAGTATTTCTCACTGTAGAACTTGATATTGAAACTAGTTTTTGCATTTCAAATACTATCAGTCATATAACATGGAGACACAGCATGCCAGAAAGCAGCCATATCCTCTGGACATTGGTGTTAACCTCCTTTTAAGATGTCTGTTCGTTTCAACTGGTTTTAAATTACCACACATCCCTAGACTCTGCCTTACCTCATTTCCTCACTTGTGTCATGAGCAAGATGCATTTCTGGATGTTCCAGAGAGCAGCATCTCTGTGGTTGCAGCTATCAGTAATGTAAAGAAATAGTGCTTGCAGATGCTGCTTGTAATTTCTTCATTCTCTGAGTATTGATACAGACATTTCACTCAGTAATTTATTAGTGCTATTCATTTTCTATGCAGTTATTTCTTATTGGGGTCAAAAAATACTGTAAGTGGGTGTAGATCTATTGGTTTTGGGTTACTGATCAAAGACTGGTTCGGCAGTGACAGATAACTCCTAAGAAAACCTGGGCCGCAGCTGGATGGGACCCCAGTGAAACTATAATGAATACCCTGCCTTGCCTCTCGGTAAGGAGGAGGGTGTGAATCAAGAGTTCATCCTTCAGCTGGGATGTTGATCTGAGGCCTTTCTCCTCCCCCTTCCAGTCTTGCATGAAACCTGCAGCACCTTCATGTTCTGGAGGTCTCTCCATCTCCACTGACGTTTTTCAGGGACCCAGAATCAGGGGGTTGGGGGGTACTGATAAGTTTAGGAGGCTGGGGTGCATCAGCTTGGCTTGCCGTAGTTATCAGCTAAACACAGATGGTGATGTTATGGCGCTTTCACTTAATCAGCAAGGTTCATATGAAACACGTACATAGGCATCTGCTTTTGTCAGGACTCACGGGAGGGAAGTGAAGGCAGAAAGGAAAGAGGTATTTTAGGGGAAGGGAGGAGAAGAGGTGGTAGGGATCAGAGTGTCTGCAGAGCTGTTTGCTTGTGAAGCCTTTCCCATCTTCTGGGGCCTGTTCTGCTCTTCTCAGAAAGGTGACCTTAAACACAGGCAGAACCAGATTCCTTCCAGCAAGGTAGTTTTGAATGAAATAGATTGGCTATTGCTGCTGGGGATTATTCAGGAGAACGTACCAAATAAATACTCTCACACCAGACAAAACCATGGAGCAGGGATGGTTTGGGTGGCAGAGGGATGGTTTAGATAGCAGGATGCAGGCTCCAGCCTTTGTCAGTGTTTCAGCTGGTGCTGTGCTCTGGGCACAGCTGTCAGGAGCACCCTAACTGAAGCATTAAAAATAACCTAATCCATGCAGGTGGAGGGGAGGAAATTGCGTGTGTTTCCCCTGTGCTGGTTTCTGCTCCCAGCAGGTCCCTCAGAACTGACACTTCGATTCACTGCTTGACCATGGTCTTTGCTTTTTCTCCACACCTAAGTTAACATCCATTTGGGCTTTGCTTTCTAACAGAACCTGCCTGCTAGGTGATGGGTGCGGAGCTACAGCAGAGGAGTCCTTTGGTTTTTAAACACAGCTTCTGCTGCTGTTGGGTTAATGTCTTCACAGAGCAAATCAGCTGTGGCATAGTATCTCCCTGGTGAGACCAAGACACCTCTATGTCTCAGCTCTGCAAGGGGATTTCAGGGTATTAGAGAGGGAAAAATGCATGAATCTGTTCCTTGGCAGCACTAGCAAATGTTCCTGGCTCCTGAGAAGCAATAGCTGGATGTGTTTGCTTGGACCTTGTCTGTTTTGACATGTCTGCATCTGACGTGGTGGACATTTATGGACACATTTGCTTTGTCTGGCTTTCTAAGGAGACAGCCATGTGGTAATACAGGTACTGTCAGTGTTACTGGACCCTCCTTCCAGAAAGAAAAAGGAGATTTTGCTTTTCATCTTCTCTTTGAAATAGCTCATTAATTAAACCAAATACATTGAGAAACATGAGGTGTGAGGTACAGCTTGGATCATAGAGAGGAGAGCAGGGCCACTGCAGAAGTCAGCGAGAAATCAAACTTCACGTGGTGAAGTAAGACCACAAAGTCCTGTTGAACACTCTGCATAGATACTGCTGGGGAAAGGGGGGAGGAAGGCGAGGCAAAGCTTTCCTTCCAGTTCACTTACCAGCTCTACTGTAGCTTGAGCAGTGAATCATTTCTAACTGAAAGGCAAAAACCCCAAACCTCTTCATCTTCTCTTTCCCAGGCTTTGGTGATGGGTCATCTTACTCAGCTGATTGCCTCGACAGCTTCTCATCCAGCTGATAAATGAGGGTTGCATTGTTTTTATTACACTCCAATATGTTGTTGACTGTGCTGTTAATGCTTAGTGGCAGGAGAAATTCCTGCTCTGTCTAGTGCAGGGAATCACTGAAGTATCCAAGAGGCCCCAGAAGCAGATGTGAGGTACCTGATTTTCTCTGCTTGTTGACTTATATACAAGAGATAAAAATGCATCTCTTTGCTTCAGAAATCCTTGAGGTTACAGCAGTGTATTCACTGACAGCTGACAGAGAGGCTTTGCAAAGCATTAATGAAACTGTGACTAGCATCTCTCATCTCACTCCTTCAGGGTCACTGGTGGGGGAACTAAGGTTGGAAGTTGGTTCCTCTCGTGGTCACCTGGGAAAAGGGCACTCCTTCAGACAGGAGATGCTTTAGACTTCTCTCCTAGAGTTTAGAGGAGCAGTGGACACATTTTTTGTGGCAATTCCTGCCATGTATTTCTCTACCACTTGTATTCTTGCACCTCTGCAGGTATTCAGGAGGTAACCTGAGTGCTCAGCCCAGTTCAGATAATCTAGGCCTTCTCACAGTCGTCTTTCCTTTTGTCTTTGATACTCAATTATCTGTCTTATGAATTAAGATAGATGCTGCCTAAAGTAGCTGTGCTGCTCCATCTCTGGCAGTGTTCAAGGCTGGCTTGGAAAGGGCTTGGGGCAGCCTGCTCTAGTGGAAGATGGACATGCCCGTGGCAGGGGGTTGGAACTGGATGAGTTTTAAGGTCACTTCCAACCCAAACCAGGCTGGGATTCATTCTGTGACTCTATGAGTTTCAGCAAAGTGCATCACAAAGATTTGCAAGGTGGAGATATCCCTATTATACAGGTGGCAAAAATGGGTGAACATAGTTAATGGGACCGTTCGAGCAGTGCTGATACTCCTGAAGTTAAGGCAGTGGCAGTCATCAAGTGCTGGTAATGCAGAGCTTAGCACAAACTCATTTTAACTGGTTCCAGAGGGTTTTTTGCAGCTTGTGGAAATTCCCTGCTTGGAGCTCATGCGCCACTGATGGTTGGTTGAAAGTGGGGTTTCTAAATGAACCATAGAATGAATCCCAGCCTGGTTTCGGTTAGAAGGGACCTTAAAGCTCATCCAGTTCCAACCGCCAGCCGTGGACAGGGACACCTTCCACTAGAGCAGCTTGCTCCAAGCCGCATCCAACCTGGCCTAGAACACTGCCACGAACACTTCAATCAATACACAGTTACTGCAGCATTGGTTTTAAGCCAGAAGGATTTTGCAGATGATAGAAAATAGCTGCGTACCTCTCATTTTGAATTCCAGTTCTTTATTACCTCGAAGTACTCCCCTACACTTCAAAACCAAAGAAAATGCACAAGGTGTGCTATGTTTTGTCTCTCGGTAAATTCAAGTGTATTGACCTGTCCATTGGTAAAGTCTTGTTCCATCCACCTTTGAACAGCTGCTTTTGGGCTTACCTTGCTCATCTCTACGTAATGCTGACGTGGGCTGCAGGATGTAAGTACTCTTAGATGCTGAACTTCATGATGTTTTCCTCCACCTGCTTTGCTGTTTCAGTACCTGCTTCCATTTTATTCTCATGTCAAGTGCTGTGACAAGTATGAAGAGGTTACTTAGTTCCACTTCAGCTCCTTTGTCAAAAAGGACTTGTGGAGTCCAGTGCTGGAGTCAGATTGGCATTAAAACACATTCTGCTTACATAGCTTGAAGCTCGTCAGAAGTTGTGTTTGGAGGTCTACACACTTACATCAATGAGTACAGAAGGGACCTTCCCGGGAAACTCTGCTTCATTTTCCATTGCCAATATCCAGTGTAAAGAAACAGCTGTATTGTGTGTGCCCTAGATTGTAAACCAGATTCATTGCTGTCCCATGCTTGTCACATGAACTGGGACCAGAAATATGTGTATCGCTAATTGCCATTTTGACTCTGCTCACACATACACATTCTGGCCTGCTTTTAGAAACAGCCATTCCAAGAACACCAGAGGTTGGGATGGGTGATTTATATCCCCTGAAAGCAGCTGGGAATGCCTGTTTTCACATATTAAAAAGCATTAGCCTCTGACCCTGCAGGTTTGTGATGCATTGGCTGTTAAAAGCATGCTAGAGCTGACATGTGTAGGGGAAGGAATGTAAGAAAGTAACGAGAGTTATAGAGCAATCGTATTTCATAGTTGGGGTGTCAGCTGATTGTCAACCAGAATTCAGGGGCTTACTGAGAGGGTTTCAAAGCTAATAATAGTAAAAGTAATAATGGCAATAGGCAGGTGACACCCATGCTAGTGTTGTTTTGTGTTCAGGTTACCATGGTGTCCTCCAGGTTTTAAAGACCCAGGGAATGCAGCAGTCCTGAAAGCTTGAAGAATTGTAAACACATCAAAATATACATAATGATCTTCATTAGAAGTAATGTTTTATATCTACATGGCCAAGGATTTGAAAGGGAACAGAAAACTTTTGTCAGAGAGGGAAAATTGGCTGCTCAGGTGAAGCATTGGGTTTGGACTTGAGGACTGATTTGTTTTCCAACTGATGCTGGCTTTCCACTGAGCTTTGTCATGGGATCATAGAATCCCGGCCTGGTTTGGGTTGAAGGGACCTCAAAGCTCCTCCAGCTCCAACCCCTGCTCCCACGGGCAGGGACCCCTTCCACTGGAGCAGCTTGCTCCAAGCCCCTGTGTCCAACCTGGCCTCCAGCACTGCCAGGGATGGGGCAGCCACAGCTTCTCTGGGCCATCACCCTGGGCCAGCGCCTCAGCACCCTCACAGGGAACAGCTTCTGCCTCAGAGCTCAGCTCAGTCTCCCCTGTTGGGGCAGGTTCAAGCCATTGCCCTTGGCCTGGCCCTACAGGCCCTTGTCCCAAGCCCCTTTCTCTCCAGGTTCCCTGCAGCCCCTTTAGGCCCTGGAGCTGCTCTAAGCCGTCACAGGGTGTAAGTACTGCAGGGTAACTACAGGTAGCTCCATACCCCTTGTATCTCTGACCAACTTTCAGCGTGGGCCCAGCAGTTGCATCCTGGAGCTTAGAGCTTCTCCAGTACACAGGCAGGTGCTACATTCATTAACTTCATTTAACAAGCTCTCATGAGCTTAAGATCTAATTCTGAATGTGATTTTAGCAAGGGAAAGCTACAGTTGTATTTCATTGTGGTGCAAAGCCCAGAAATAGCAATCCTGTGCTGAAGCAGTTGTATTAATTCCACAATGAAAATAGCTACTTCGAGGCATGCTGACTGTGGCAGTCAGTCATGGAGAAAGAAGGTAGCAGGATATTAGAGGAAACTTCTGAATGTTCAAATTCTGTGTTCTGTACCATAAATAATTTAAAATTTAGCTTGCAAATGAATCATTTCCCATCTTCAGGCAGTGTTTGATGATATTGTGATAACACAATAACAGTATCAAAGGAAAGAGAAGGCTTCAGACTCTGGTGGCGGAGAAAGGAATTAGATGATGAGCTTTGTTCCTCACAGTCCTGAGTGCTGAGTAGAGTTTAAATTCAAACTTCAGGTTTGCACTCAACAAGTGAGTATATACAAAAAAATAGCCTATTTATTTGGTAAACACTATTCAGAGGGAAAAAGCTGCACTTGTTCTGTATGTTGGTATCTTCTACACAAGATACTTGAGTGTTCTGGGACTGTGATTACACTGGAACAGCCAAAGAAGAGCTCAAATGCAGTGAGCACAAGTCTAATTATTTTGTTCACTAGAGGCAATAATTGGCTTGTTCAGAAGTAATGAGATAATTCAGATGTAAATTCATTTTTGAGAGGGGAATTTTAATAATGGATAATCTAGGAAATTATAGCATGAATGAAAGAATATTTTGTTTATAAAAGGAACAAGTAATGTAACTACAGAAGGTTGGGGCCATTTCAACTAATGCGCAGCTGGAAACGAAAGCTGGGAGATTGCTTTGACTGCTGTGGAAGTGCTGCATGTTCTCTGATGTGAGCAGTGGGTTTTTAAGAAGGCTGTTATCCTGTAGGCAGCAGCAGCATTCACAGAACTTCACTGTGGACAGGGGTGGTGTTTGTGGAGGTGAACTTTAAGGTGAGAGTACATAGAATCATAGAGCAGTTAGGGTTGGAAGGGACCTTCAAAGCTCATCTGCTGCAGCCCTCTGCTATGAGCAGGGACATCTTCAGCTAGATGATGAAAAATGATGTGCACTCATACGGCCATGCTAAATTTAAACCTGCCCTGGGTTCAGCAATAGCAGTTGTTTTTCTCCTTAGTAGCTGGTAGAGCGCTGTGTTTGTGACTTCAGCCTGAGAGCAATGCTGCTAACACTGATGGGTTTAGTTATTGATCAGTAATCATAGAATCATAGGATCATAGAATAGTTCGGGTTGGAAAGGACCTTAAGATCATCCAGTTCGAATCCCCCTGCCATAACCAGGGACACCTCACACTAAACCATGGCACCCAAGGCTTCGTCCAACCTGGCCTTGAACACTGCCAGGGATGGAGCACTCACAGCCTCCCTGCCCAACCCATTCCAGTGCCTCAGCACCCTCACAGCAAAGAATTTCTTCCTTAGATCCAATCTAAGCCTCCCCTGTTTCAGTTTGAACCCGTTACCCCTTGTCCTGATGTTNTGGCCAACCCATTCCAGTCCAGTGCCTCCCTCACAGCAAAGAATTTCTTCCTTAGATCCAATCTAAACCTCCCCTGTTTCAGTTTGAACCCGTTACCCCTTGTCCTGATGTTGATTTAGGGATTTGCACAAATGGAGATGTGGTTTTTAGGTGAGATATCTTCAAACGGATAGAAGTTGATAGATCACTTGATGACACCATCTATGTGGCATGCCAGATCTGCTGGGTGTGGGCATAAGAACAGGTAGAGAGGAGATGGAGAAGCAAGATCTGGCAGGTTGGACCAATCTGGGGGGAATGTAGAATTCTCTTGTGCCTCTGGAAAGCAGATTTAAAGAGAGAGTATGTGGCATGGTTTACTTTTTGTAAGAGCATGTGAACATATCAAAACCAGGTGAACTGAACAGTGGGAGGAAGCCTTGAGCTGATGAGCATCTGTGGAGGACCTGGATTTAATCAGAGAACACCCTTTGCTGGCTGTCTTTAGCACCTCTATTCTGCTTTCACTCATGTTATCCCTTGCCTTATCCTTCTCTTCCTTTTTGCTTCGCCTGTATCTGACCCTTGAGTTCTATGTCAAGCCCTTCTGGTTTGTCCTGTGCTTAAGAGCTATGGCTAATTTTAATCAAGCTTGAGCTGTCATTCCTGTTCATCAGTGCTACATTAGCATTAGGCCTGTTCATCAATGTCACATTAACACTAAAGCTGAACTCCCTGATTATTAAAGTGGATGGAAATCACAGCTCTGTGTGTGGCCAAATAGCTACTCATCGATGGGGCTTTTGATGGGGCCTGATAGTTTAATGCAGGCCTTAATCAAGGGCTCAGAACTGTTTTCTCTGCTGGGTTTTATCCTTGTGCTATTGAATTACGTGGCCCCATGCATGTAGTCCCTCTTTCTATTCCCTATCTTCTGTCAGGGCTGGAGCAGAAACCTAGTATTAGGCTGAAGCATTGCTCATATTAACAGCTCAGTTGATCAGTGGTAATGAGGCAAAGTGGGTAAGAATTGGTACTTCAGGCTGTGAAGATTGGGAAGGTGGGAAATTGTTAAAGAGGGAGGGCTTTTGAACTGTGGTTAGTGCAGAGAATCATGTGTCAAGAGCACTGCCTGGTTTATCCCTGGGATAAATCTTCATTGCATCATTAAGCTGGGTTTTGCTTTCTTTCTAGCCTCTGTTTCTTCCCTTTCCCTTGTCGTTTTTACCAGCATCTCTGCCTTGCTCACTTGCCCAAAGCTTGTACTAGTTTGGGCATGAACAAGCAGCCCAGACACATGTATGAGCTACAGATTTTATATATCTGAATTTGGTTTAGGGTAATTAACACTTTGCCCTGAAGGTCCAAGGTAAAGCTTTTTGGGTTTCTAGTCGAACTTTCCCATCATTGTCCCTCTGTGCTGGGCACTGGGGAGGCTGCACCTTGAATCCTGTGTTCAGTTCTGGGCCCCTCACTACAAGAGAGACCTTGAGGGGCTGGAGCGGGGCCAGAGAAGGGCAATGGAGCTGGTGCAGGGCCTGGAGCCCAAGGGTGATGGGGAAGGGCTGAGGGAGCTGGGGGGTTCAGCCTGGAGAAGAGAAGGCTCAGGGGGGACCTGATGGCTCCCTTTGTGTGCCTGAGAGGAGGATGGAGCCAGGAGGGGCTGGGCTCTGCTCCCAAGGAACAAGGGATGGGCCAAGAGGAAGCGGGCTCAAGCTGCCCCAGGGCAGGTTTAGATGGAGCTGGGGACCAATTCCTTGCCCCCAGGGTGCTGAGGCATTGGAAGAGGCTGCCCAGGGCAGGGCTGCAGGCACCGGCCCTGCAAGGGTTCACCCAGTGTGGAGACGAGGCCTCAGTGCCATGGGGCAGGGCTGGGAATGGTTGGGCTGGATGAGCTGGAAGGGCTTTTCCAGCCTGGCTGGTTCTGTGATTCTTACCATTATCACCGTGGGCTCAAAGGATGGACAAAAGCTTCCACAATTCCAGGGAAAGAATGTTTTGACAGGAATAATAATGGGGCATGATTTTGGAAGCACAGAATGATGGTCAGGTGGGTGCAGAACTGCTAGGAGAATCTTGGCTCTGGAACCCAGTGCTGATGCCTCCAGCCATGCATGTCCTTGCACAAAACACAGCCTGTGCCTTGCATCTCTTTGTCTGAAGTCATGAGAGGCTCTCTGCGTGTACAAATCAGACATTCCCCCTTACCTGTGACAGCAGTAAATGTCCTCAGACATTATAACATATAGAATAAAGAGGTGCAATTTTTTGTTCATGACAAGCATAAGTGCAAAGCGTTAATCATGAGGTTTTATGACTGCTGTTATTTATCACATCAGTCAGTGCCCTGCTGAACCTGGAAGAGGCACTCACCTACCTGTGAGCCCATCATGTGTCCTATAAGGAATAATTTGCTTTTCCCCAGCTGGTTCAAAAGGTTCCAGTGTGCTGCAAGGAGCTTTTTGTTAATTTATTAGTAATTAGCTCAAAGTACGAGTTAAGCAGCAGTGGTGGCCAGCAGTATAATAGGAGTTGGAAGTGATGGAATGAAGTTAAACAGGCACCTAATGAAATGCTCATATAAACCCCTAGATTTCTCTACACTGAGAAAAGAATATTTGTGCTAGAACTGTATAGAATCATGGAACGGTTTGGGTTGGAAGGGACCTTAAAGCTCCTCCAGCTCCAACCCCTGCCACGGGCAGGGACCCCTTCCACTGGAGCAGCTTGCTCCAAGCCCCTGTGTCCAACCTGGCCTCCAACACTGCCAGGGATGGGGCAGCCACAGCTTCTCTGGGCCATCACCCTGTGCCAGCGCCTCAGCACCCTCACAGGGAACAGCTTCTGCCTCAGAGCTCAGCTCAGGCTCCCCTGTTGGGGCAGGTTCAAGCCATTGCCCTTGGCCTGGCCCTACAGGCCCTTGTCCCAAGCCCCTTTCTCTCCAGGTTCCCTGCAGCCCCTTTAGGCCCTGGAGCTGCTCTCAGGTCTCCCCTTCAGGAGCCTTCTCTCCCCCAGGCTGCCCCAGCCCAGCTCTCTCAGCCTGGCTCCAGAGCAGAGCTGCTCCAGCCCTCGCAGCAGCTCCATGGCCTCCTCTGCCCTTGCTCCAACAGCTCCACGTCCCTCTTGGTGATTTGTGAAGACACTTCCCCAGTGCTTTCCTTGTCTTCTGCTTGCATTGTTGTTTCAAGCGTTTTTGCCCATCTTTTAGTGGCCTCACTGAGTCAGTGCTGCCCTAGACCTCCCTGGCATTAGTCTTAATTAATGACAGACCATGGAAGCCTTCTTAAAGTGAAGAAAAAAGCCTGTCATGCGGTATTTGTCAGTGACAGATCTGCTCTGTCAACAAGAGTTACTGTTAACCTTTAACCGTTTCTGATGGCAACTAAAAGGTGCTTCCATCCTCTTTAGCTATCATCAGACCTAGTTAAAGGTTAACATCTTGCTTTGGGCACCAGGGTCCTGCCAGGGCGCTGTCATCTTCCCAGGATCCCACCTGACCCATGGTCTGAGTTCCTGGGCTATACCCTCAAAACACAATGTGAAAATAAATAAGGAGTAAGGAAATGCAGGTTCCATCTTATCAAACCCAGTGAAATACAAGAGCACACATGCTGGAAACAACTAATTCCTGTGTTCTATCTTCCTTAGTGAGCCTTGGGTTTAATTGAAGTCTTAAACCAGAAAGCCCTGGTGGCTTCTTTACCCTTGTGTCTTGCTTCCAGTGCTGAAGTAGCTGCTTGTCAAAGCAGCCACTCTTTAGGAATAAGCTCAGTCTGTTGCTTCCTCCTGTGCTTTTCTCCTTTTGGGTCTGTTTCTAGGATATATTCAAAATCATATTCAAATAGTGTGTTACCTGGGATGGGCCTTCTCAGGGTTCAGCATCTCCTGCCTCTGAAGAAGCAGATGAATTGAAGCTCTGGTTTAGCAGAGTTGAGCAGCTGGAAGAAGATGAGAAAAGGGATGATGGAAGGAGACTTTGTGTTTGAAAGCTTGTGCTGCTTAAGATAGAGGTGAGCTAAATGGAATATAATGAATGTAAGGGTGGCAGAGCCTTCCTTATCCTCTGAAGTTTCTGGTAGCATGGAAAGCCTTTGGTCTCAAGAGCCACAGTGAAGGTGAATCACAGAAGCTACTTTCAAAACCAGATGGACCTTATAATTCAGGAACATCTTCCAAATGGCTATAGCAGCATCTGCAGGTGAAAACCTCACACTGGAGCTCTGCAGCTATAAAGGCAGGTTATAGCCATGAACTTTATGTCTGCTGCTAAAATCAGCTTAGGTGTGGGTTTATCAACTGTTGATGAGGAGTTTTTAAGCCTCTAATAGAGTCTGGAAGGCATAAAAATAAGTGTAACTGAGCACTGAGGGATCCCCCTGAGGCAGTTGTGTAGTGTGTAATCCTTCCTTAGCATGTGTATCTTTCATGTTGTGAGGTGTTATGGGGCTTATAGTAGTATGAACATCACTGCCACTGAAGGAAGATTGTTCTTTGAGGATAAATAATGTGTTGTTTCCTGTTTGTCTAAGGCTTTAATTGAATCTAGAATCCTTATACAAGTTGTTTTTCTCCTAAATCATATATGAGTGGCATTCTGGTACACGTGTGTTTTTGTGAGCTTCATCATGGTCTAGATGCACACCCAAACATTACCTTTTCGTATGCTATCCACCTCTGGTGGAAAAACCATTACCAGGTTTGGGGATGCTTTATTTGTCAAGGAATTGTTGCAGAGATTTTCCTCCAGCCGCCACACAGGGGAATTGAAAAGCAATGACACAACTTACAAACAAGAGTCATTTCAACCCTTTATACACAAGTACATCTCTGCTCCCTAAGGAAGCTGTTGAAGGGAACATTGTGAGTTTAAGAGTAGCTTTATTTTTATAAACGCTCTGTTTTAATTGCTGAGTTGAAGTTGTGGTTATTACTGAATATCCCCAAGGCTTTTTGCAAACAGTGTTATCTCCTTCAGTGTGGATTTCCATCCTCCTGGTTATGCTTTGCTTTTCTCATCTCCTCTTAAACTCATTTGGTCTCTGAGCTCCCACATATTATGCTAACTATCCCCGTTTCCTCTAGACCGTTCTAAAGGAACCTTCTAAGTTAACAGAAGTGAAGTGAACAGAACACTTTCATCCTAAATAATATCCTCATAAAAGGGCTTTGGAAGTATTATGGAAATACTCCTAATTAGTCGGTGTAAGCCTTGTGTAAAGTGTCTCAATGTTAAGTCAATTTTAAAGAATAACAAAAGGAGGAGTAGGGAGGGGTTTTCCTTCATTTGCAAGCAGGACCAAAGGCTGTATTGTATAATCTGACTCTCAGCTTCCTTGGATATGACCTCATCCAAGTGTCTTGTCCAGAATTCATTGTGGATTGTACAAAACCCACAGCAGCTCTTCATAGGTTCAACTGTTTGATAGGTACAAAATCCATCCTTTTTAGAGTGTATCACTGTGTGGTTATGAACTGTTCTTGCTTGATTTGGAACAGGTTGCCCAAAGAAGTGATAAATGCTCCATCCCTGGCAGTGTTCAAGGCCAGGTTGGACAGAGCCTCAGGCAATGTGGTCTAGTGTGAGGCTTCCCTGCCCATGGCAGGGGGTTGGAGCTGGCTGATCCTAAGGTTCTTTCCCACCCAAACCATTCCATGATTCTGTTCTATGATTTCTCTGAATTTAGTTTATTCAGTTGTTCCTTATAAAGGTTCCTGCCTTCTGTGTCTTCCTGTGTGGGCTTTTTGCCTGACCAGTGGAAGAGGGTTGAACTGAAGGGATATCATTCCACCTTGCAGTGTTTCCCTCTCTTGGTCCAGCATTTTGCTGTTCATCTAGGCTCTGAATTCCCCAGGAAAGGATTAACCTCTACCCTGGATTAGTAGCAGAGAGAGGAGGAGGAAGATCCTGCTGGAGGAAGATCCCTGGGTATAACTGATCCAACAGGCAGTGAGTGAATGTGGAAGGAGAGATTCCCCTGGCTTAGCACACCGTTTCCTGAATTCCCTTTGAAACCTTTCCCAGAGGATTCAGTAGCATTGTGATCTATTTTTGGTATTGCCTTGAAAGAATCACATTATGCTACCCATAAGAAATCTAGGAGATGTTTTATATATAGCTACTAAAAGCAACCAGGTAGGGTAAGTGAGCAGCTACAATCCATGGTTCCTCATTCCTATTCTGTTGCCTCAGATGTCGCACTTGAGGAAAAGCTGAGTCTAAAGCCAGGTCTGTGCTCAGGTAAGGATATAGGATGATACCAATTATTCCACTCATTTCAGGACCAGTGGCAATTCCTTAAATCTCAACAACCTCAAAAACCAGTGTTTTCCTTCACCTCATTCTCTATAATCCTTCCACCATGCACCTAAATAGGTTTCTTGCAGAAGCTGTGACCTTACCTTAGCGTTTCCACCCAACACCAAGATGTGAAAGCCATTTCCCTAAATTCACTGCTTCCAGCATCATGATTTCCAAGTGCCTGTTCCATTTCTCTTTCATTGCTTTCCCATGAACAGGAATTCTGCAACAAATTAAATGAGGTTACAGCTCAGTGTCCTGTCTGTCCAAGAGCCGCAGCTCTGCTTTGTGTCTTGAGTCTTTGAACTTTGGCTTTGTCCTTTTGGTTGTTGTTCTCTGAATGCTTTGGCATAAGGATGAAATTAGAAAGCACTTGAGCTGAATGGTAGGTGCTGTTGAACCCCTGGTCTTGAAATGGAAATGAAAGCCCTGCCTTTTTTACATCCCTTTTCTTAAGCAACGGGATATTGATCCGCTGGGTTGAAGGCTTTAAAAGGAAGATGCTCTGTTATCTCCCCAGTTTATTTTTCTGGAGCGGCACGTTTTAGTCATCTTTGCATTAAGTGCTCTGAAAGAGCATGGAGATCTGATTTAGGTTATTAGGGGGATAAATCTTGTGCTTCATTCGGTGCTTTCTTATTCTGCCTTGTATCAGTGATAAAAGCAGGGGGATCTGAAGCTAAGCTTTGTCTGGAAGTTTTTTAGCTGTTGAAAAGGTTCCCGTTAAAGGCCTCTTTGGGATTAAAGCGAGATGCCTGAAAACCATTGATGTGTTGAGCCCAAGCAAGCGGGTTCAGTTGCTGTTTTGAGTTTCAATGTGTTTTATTTCACGTAGGTACAAAACTTTGCGCAGAATCCTTGTACAAGCACTGTGGCAACCTGCGTACTCTTCCGCATGGTCATGGTCTGATAGAGCAGAGTGAGCTGGGAGCTTGCGAAGCTGGACCTGTTTAATGAGTTGTGGAGACTTTCTAGTGGCTGTTCCTAGGGTTGGGAGCTGGTATCTGTGTAGTGTTGTTGCAAAGGGACCATGTAAGTGTTTACTGTTAACACCAGGTCAAAATCCCTCAGGATGTGGCTCTGTTGCTCCCTGCCCAACTCCACAGCTTTTACATTAGTGAAAGAGGAAAAGTTGGCTCCTCTACACTTGCTGTCTCATCCTGTATTTTGAATGCCTTTTGAATGCATGAGATGTGCCTTCACGTAACATTGAGCAACCTGCTGCAGTGGAAGGTGTCCCTTTCCATGCAGGGCATTGGAACCCAATTTCCAACCCAAACCAGTCTATGATTCTATTCTATGATTAAAACTGAACTACTCGAGGTCAGTTAATGCAGCATCCCTCGGGCGTTCTGCAGTCTCATTGCAGTGTTTGTCACATGCTGATTCAGTGCCAAAGCATATGGATCCCCATATGGCGACTCTGATTTTCCACCACCTGTAGTTAAGCTGATTTTCAGTCACTGAATTTACCCAAGAGATAAAGGAGAATCTGTACAGCAGTGGAATGGGGTTGCAGTGGTAAAGAGTAAAGTTTCCTGTTGTTACAGTAGTTACTAGAAGAAGAAAAATAATTAAACAAATGGATTTAATGAGCCTGTCAGTAATCAGGAGCAAGTGTTTCCAACACCTCATTAGTGGGGTGAGATGGGCTCCACACGCTTTCTTGTCTCTGATTCAGCTTCTGTGAGCAGATTGGAATGAAAGCAGGTTGCTTGTCCTTAAAAGCAGTAACTGCAAACGGGTTTAAATGTGAGTTGAGGGTTCAGAAATAATGATGTGACCAGTAACATTTCTATGTTTCAATTATAAAGCCAGGATGGTTTGCTTGGAATGGTTTTCTGTGAGTGGGTATATTAAACTATATATGTGTATATATGTATAGTAACAGCTTTTTTAGCACATCTTGTTTTCAAGCAGTTGTATCACTGCTTTGGATGAGCTAAAAACATATAGCAGCATTACAGTTAATTGTTGTAATACTTACCCATTAGCAAGGTAATGGAGTGAGTATACAACCACATTACATTTTACTGGGCTGGCCACTAATTCTTAGTGGCAGAGTGTTGAGTAAAGAGGGAGTAATGTTAAAACACTCCCATGTCAGTACATACCTCCCTGGATGTCACTAAACAAATACACGAGGCTGGTGCTGCTTCATGGCACCTTTTGAACAGTTTTGGCCAAGCCACCATCTGTAGTTGAATAAAACGTTCTGCAGTGGCTGTAGGATGGATTCCCTCTGCAGGATGGATTCCTTCTGTGTTTGAGGACTTGTTCATACTCTGGGGTCAGATCTAGTTTATACATAGCTTGTCCAGTGGTGTTCAGAAGCAGGTGCACAGTGTGGGATCCTGGCTAGTGTGACCCCTAGACTTTAAAGGCTAGAGTCAGAGTATACAATGTGAGACTACTTTCCTTCAGTCAACTAATGCTCCTAGATCTGCTTTAGACAGGGACACCTGTAGATACCTCCTCTCTTTTCTTTTTATTGTTACCAACATAGTCCCACTGCTTCCCTCAGGTTACTTTCCTCATGCACATAGGTTGCTCTTGTGATGTTACGGGAATGGCATTTTGCATTAGGCAGCTCTCAGTGCCTAAACAGGCTATAGGAAACCTGGAGAAGGGCTTTGGACAAGGGCCTGCAGGGACAGGACAAGGCTTGAACCTGCCCAAGGGGAGACTGGGCTGATCTCTTGGGCAGAAGCTGTTCCCTGTGAGGGTGCTGAGGCGCTGGCCCAGGGTGATGGCCCAGAGAAGCTGTGGCTGCCCCATCCCTGGCAGTGTTGGAGGCCAGGTTGGACACAGGGGCTTGGAGCAAGCTGCTCCAGTGGAAGGGGTCCCTGCCTGTGGGAGCAGGGGTTGGGGCTGGAGGAGCTTTAAGGTCCCTTCAACACAAACCAGTCTATGATAGGCCAGTTTCTGCCAGAAGGTGTCATTTGCTAGCACCAGTGTTGGGTTCTGTGTGCTGGGGCTGTTATTACACAGCATTCTGGGTATTGCACTGTTATGAGAAGTTGAGCATTTGGATGTGATCTGGTTCCTATCTTAGTAGTCGGGGGTTATGATTTTATATATATCTTAGCACTAGAGATCTGACCTTCTGGTCTCTGCTTCCCAGGACTGCTTGTGGCTTGTGGTGAAATGATGACACAGGTGCTGTGTGTGGCAGATACCTCAATAGAAGAGTTTTTAATGTATATTAAAATGTTCAGGCTCTCGATGATGAAGGCAGTTTAGGGAATTGAATGTAATAGGTAATGTCTTCAGGACAAATCAGAAGATACTTGCTTTTGCAATATCTATGCGATCATTTTGCAAGGGCCTTCTTTCCAAGTAACTGCATGTGGAATAGAGAAATCCAAATGCGTGTGCATTTACTTTGCTACCTTTTATTAGATGTAAAAGCCTCAGCCTTTTCTCATATCCAACTAGAAGAATGCTTCCAGTTACATACTAAAACATGCTATTTGCAACATATTGAGACATTTTACAAGGTCTTTGTGATCTGTACTTAATTTTGTGTCTGTACCAAATACGCCTTCAAGCCACCTTCTTAATGTTGCCCCTGCCCAGTAGCTCAGCATCCTCACTGTGCGGATAGAATGATAGCATGGTTTCCCAGCCTGGTTTGTGTTGAAGGGACCTTAAAGCTCCTCCAGCTCCAACCCCCGCCATGCACAGGCAGGGACCCCTTCCACTGGAGCAGCTTGCTCCAAGCCCCTGTGTCCAACCCGGCCTCCAGCACTGCCAGGGATGGGGCAGCCACAGCTTCTCTGGGCCATCACCCTGTGCCAGCGCCTCAGCACCCTCACAGGGAACAGCTTCTGCCTGAGCTCCAACCTGAACTCCCCCTGTTTCAGTTTGAACCCATCACCCCTTGTCCTATCACTGCGGTCCTTAATAAGGAGTCCCTCTCCAGCATCCTTGTAGGCCTCCTTCAGATACTGGAAGGCTGCTCTGATGTTTTAATGCACCCGTCCAGCCTTCAGGCCACATAGCTCCACTGCAGCAAAGCAGCAGGTTATTTTATTTCCCAGGAAGAATGTACTTCATGTTTTAGCTGCTCATGATGAAAACGAGCTCCATGTCTCCGAGGGAGGCACTGGCTGGGGTGATTCTCTAAGTGCTGCTCAGTGTGTGTGTACAGCAGCACATGGTTGAGTCATTAAAATCTAGTCAGCGCCCTGCACTCCTGAGCGTGCCACTAGATATGTTCTTAATGGATTGTTGTAGCTTTAATGAAATCCAGCCTCGCTGAATCACTAACCTTCTCTTCTCCAGGAAGGCTCTTTACAGGGACCTGACAGATCACCTCTCCAGTGCTTCCAGACGTCCTGGCTCTCTTAATTCTTCTCCATAACGAGTTTTGTGCTGCACGATAAAATATTCATGTTAAAATAGGTTCTAAACTAATTATCTGCAGCCAGCCGTTGCCGTGCAGTCATTTGCTGTTAGCTTGGCTCAAGTTAATGGCTTGTATTTCAGTACAAATAGTCCCTCCTGGCTGTTTCCTGTCACTGATTCTTATCCTAAATGGAATTTCCATATGTGTCTGGAGCTAATTCTTCCGACATCCAAAGGAGTTTTCTTCTTCTGTGCCCTGTCCCTAAAGAAGAAGATGAGTTAGGAAGTTGCTGCAACTGCATTTTCCTTAGAAGTGATCACCTGGTAGGTGTTTCCTCTGGTGTAGTTTTAGCAGCTATAAAGAAATAGATGTTCTACATCCAGGACCATTCTGTTTGGGGATTTAAGTTACATAGGGGAAAAGGGAATAAAGCTGATGATGTTTTGTGGGAAAATACACAGGTAGAATAATCGCAGTGTCTGTCTGGAGGTATCACATTAAACAGGCATCAGAAAATCCTGTGCTGATGCTGAGCTTAAAAGTAGCCTTGAAGAGGAACAGGATAGCTTGAGGCTGAATGAAACAGCGCTGGGTTGCAAAAGGGTTGGTGACTTCTCCAGTATCAGTGTTAACTGTGTGTGAGAATCAGAACTTTCAGGGTTTTTTCTCCTTCCTTTTCTCAGACACAAATCTGTATTAAAAATATTGACACATTTTCATCTCTTTAGTTCTCCCGTATGCCCATGTGCTGTAAAAATGTCACTAAATGTATGGAAGTCATTTTGACTAATGGCATGTCCGTATGTCTAATTGTTGGTGGGAGCAAGGCCTGTGAGGACTAACAGGGACATAATACAGAAATCTATTTTTCTTCTTAATCTTCATGTTTATAGCAATTCATTCAAACAGCTTGTAGCAACGAGAAAATCTGCTCTAGTCTGTACTCATTTCTCCTGCATTAGCCCTAATGGGGCTCTTGTCATCTCTTGCATCTAAGAGATTCATTCAGACATTTAAATTTACTGTAGATTCACAAGTGTGGATTGTAGAAATGAAGACAATCTCTTGCTGCAGGTGGCTAAAGCTGTTTGATGCCTGAAAGGATTATTCCATTTTCAGTTCAGCTTCATCAGGAACACACAGGTGATCTTCTTCATGTACTCCTCCTAGGTGCATCCTCGGGGCGCAGCTCCTGGGAGCAGAGGGGAGTCACTTAAGATCTGCAGGATCACTGATGCTGCAGCATGTACAGAACCTCTCTGCAGCTCCACAGGTCACTCGACCTTGTACAAGATCTGCTTGTTTCCCCATTAGTTTGTGTTATTTACTGTGGCATATCACCACTGAGCCAAGGTTATGAGCTTGGTGATGCAGGGTACTGTCTTTAGCTTCATGCCTGTTGAGGAGCCCCTCTGAGTTCTCTCATTTCTGGAATCTGAGCTTTAAGTCAGTGTAAGTTTGCAGACAACACCAAGTTGGGTGGGAGTGTTGATCTGCTTGGAGGATAGGAAGGCTCTGCAGAGGGATCCAGACAGGCTGGATCCATGGGGCAAGTTCAGTTGTATGAGGTTTAACAAGGCAAAGTAGCAGGTCATGCACTTGGGTCACAACAGCCACGTGTAGTGGTCCAGAACTGGGGAATAGTGGCTGGAGAGCTGCTCATGGGGAAGGACCTGGGGGTGCTGATTGACGGAGCTGAACATGAGCAGCTTGTGCCTGGGCAGCCCCCAGCATCCTGGCCTGGATCAGCACCGGTGCGGCAGCAGGGCCAGAGCAGTGATTGACCCCCTGTGCTGGGCACTGGGGAGGCTGCACCTCAAATCCTGTGCTCAGTTCTGGGCCCATTGCTGCAAGAGAGACCTTGAGGGGCTGGAGCAGGGCCAGAGAAGGGCAATGGAGCTGGTGCAGGGCCTGGAGCCCAAGGGTGATGGGGAAGGGCTGAGGGAGCTGGGGGGTTCAGCCTGGAGAAGAGAAGGCTCAGGGGGGACCTGATGGCTCCCTCCAAGTGCCTGAGAGGAGGATGGAGCCAGGAGGGGCTGGGCTCTGCTCCCAAGGAACAAGGGATGGGCCAAGAGGAAGCGGGCTCAAGCTGCCCCAGGGCAGGTTTAGATGGAGCTGGGGACCAATTCCTTGCCCCCAGGGTGCTGAGGCATTGGAAGAGGCTGCCCAGGGCAGGGCTGCAGGCACCGGCCCTGCAAGGGTTCACCCAGCGTGGAGACGAGGCCTCAGTGCCATGGGGC
>NDXB01002570.1:33637-70117 GCA_002631895.1 Agapornis roseicollis
AGCTGGAGGAAAGGTCCCTTCCAACCCAAACCAGGCTGGGATTCTGTGATCATCATTTACTGTTATCTCCTTCCTAGAGCCACTGGTCATTTTTTCTCTCTATGGATTAACCAGCCATTTCTTTTGACCATTTCTTGAGCTTAAAACATCAAAACTGGCTTTGCAGATTCAGATTTCATCCTTTTTATTCAAGGTAAAGATGAACTTTGTAGTAGAAGACAGCTGGATACATTAACATGTATTAACATTGTTAAAATCATACATTCTTTCCTGGATTGGCAAAACCTGAATTAGAAAACGTCTCAAGAGAGACCTATGAGAAGTAATGTTTCAGAGGGGATGGGTGGAGAGGAAAAGCTGTGCAGAGATAAAGCCAAATGTGTGTTTGCATTTTATACTTAAAACCAGTGCCTTAAAACCTGAATGCCATTTGATGGAACATCTGGCAACGTTATGGCACTGTTTTGCCAAATCATTTACTGTCGCAAACTGGAAACAAACTTCAGTATGTTTTAGAGGCTGGAGTGTATTATTTTATACCGGTAACTGGCTTCTCTCCTGCAAATGGGTATTCCTAATTCCCATTGGTATTCCCAGTTACCAGTGCAGGATTTGGAGGGCTGCCTGCACCACCAAATCCAGCTCCAGCATGTTTCTTAGGTGAGAAATCTTCCCATTCGGCCCCTGTGGTGGTGGTGGCTGGGCTGTTTGAGCTCCCCGTTCAATTGGAAGGGGAGCACGGCTCCTTGCTGCTCCCGATGGGAAGAAGCTGCAACTTGTTAATGACCAGTTTTACTACCAGCTTGTTCTTGTGCCAGGAAGGATTAAGCTGTTTGTGGGAGGGATGGGGAACAGCTGGTGCTTTTTCTTTGGAAGCGGCGGGTGATGATACAGGCTGGAGTGGATAAACCTAAAGCGAGGGGGAGCTGGCGTTACTTCAGTGGAGGAAGTGGTTTGAAGGCGTGGGATTAGTAAATCCAGCGTGCGGGAAGACGCAAGTATAAGTGGTAGATGTTCACTGGGGTGGGACATAAGTGATTCCTCCAGCAGCTGGGTCACTGTGGTTGCTGGTTACTGTGATCTCCTAAGAAATCCCCCCATTCAGTTGACGGTCATGCTTAGTTTGGGGGTATTTAGGTTAGTTGCAGCCAGTGTTGGCTGGAGGCGGTAACATCTAATTAAGAGGCCAGAATGGTGCACCAGGTATGTACATCTCCGAACATGACATACTAGTTAGATGAAAGCAAAAGAAATGTTTAAAAAGGGGAGGATAAAGGAAAGAAGTTGAGATTTAATTGATTTCTGGCTTCTTTTATGGCCCATGTGCTTCTATGAAGGGGATAACAGAGCAAGGGTAAGGCAGAGATGGCTTTAACTGCAAAAACAGTTAATAGTAAGGTGCAGGCTTGAGAAATAAATTGGAAAAGGAAGAGAGGAATGACTGTGTGGTGTAGTCAAGGGAATGAAAATGACGCAGAAGAGCAGCCTGGAGAAGAGAGGCTGTAAATGTGGTTTAATGTACATAGATGATACTCGAGCATGAGACCCACCCGTGAATGCTGCAGACATCAGGAGAAGATGGAGAGTTCCAACCCCCTGCAGTGAGCAAGGACATCTTCCACTAGAGCAGGCTGTGCAAAGCCACATCCAGCCTGGCCTCGACTGTCTCCAGTGGTGGCACATTCACCACCCCAGATCAGGGGATCGCATGTTGTAGATTGCTGAAATCCAGCTAAACTCCCAAATTGAAAGTGTGAAATGTGGGGTGGGAGCTGAGCCAGCCAGAGAGGAACAGAAACCAGCTTAATGCTTTTGTAGTAATCCCATCATCCTGGGTTTGGGATCGAGCAGTTGCCAGAGCAAAAACTGTAATTTTGGAATGCTCAAACCCTGTGAGAAAGGGGAAAAAACATTAAATTAAGGAATTATTTTGGTTAATTTGAGTTTTTTGGTAGCACTTACTTTTGCTGTATTTTAGCATAGTTTAAAGTACTGTTAGGCAGCTGCACAGTGTAGGAGCAAACCCTGGTTAGGTGACTGGTGGTGTGGAGGACTCCTATTCCGTGTAGTTCCTCAGTGATGAACATCATTATCTGCATGCTGTGGCAAAACAAACACGTTAAGCAAAAAATCACTTCAAACTATTTGTAAAGGTGTGAATGTTTGCAGTTGGGTAGAAAGTGCGAGTTGTCTATAAATATTTATGAGGAGGGATGGTGCTGCTGCGGGAGCAAAAGCAGCTCAGGAGGCTTCGTGCCAATCAAAACACCACGGTTTGAAATTCATATAAAGGTGGATCATTCAGAGTGAATCCTGGGTTTGAAGTGGGTGAGGGCAAGAAGAAAGCATCAAGGGACTGGTTTAGGGCTGGGTTTTTTCATGGCTACTTGTGGTTTAATATGAAGTGCTGTAGTGTTGCTTTGCTGGACATGTGTGAGTTGTTCCAGCACGCAGAGCATCAGCTCGGTGCTTGTTTAAGTGGAGAGAAAATGGGAAGAAAAAGACTGGAAATGGAAGACAGTGGCTTACAAATGGATTAAACTGATTTGTTATGCATTGTCATGGCTAATAGATTTTATCTTATTTTTTTTTCTGGTGAGAATAGGCATAAAAGGGAATTCCAGGACCTGAACATGAGACCTTTCCCAGAGCCTGGAATAGATACTCCAAGGATGCCCATAGGGATGTCACGGAGGCTCTGCCGTGTGGCACTTGGGTATTTCACATAATCACAGAATGGGTTGGGTTGGGTTGGAAGGGACCTCTGGACATCCCCCGGTGCAACCTCCATGCCAACATAGGGCCACACAGGACTGTGTCCAAGCAGGTCTGGGATGTCTCCAGAGCAGGAAACTCCACAACCCCCCTGAGCAGCCTGTTCCATGCTCTGCCACCCTCAGGGTAAAGAAGTTCTTCCTGATGGTGAGGTGAAAGTTGCTGTGTTTTAGTTCATGGCTGTTGCTCTTTGTCCTGTTACTGGGCACCAGTCTGGGGGTATAGCCTGGGGGGCTGGATTTCAATCTTATTTGGGTCAA
This sequence comes from Agapornis roseicollis, assembly GCA_002631895.1. NCBI lineage: Eukaryota > Metazoa > Chordata > Aves > Psittaciformes > Psittacidae > Agapornis > Agapornis roseicollis. The sequence continues at coordinate 36,673 of NDXB01002570.1, forward strand.
AGTCCATGTTTTCCCAAATTTAATCTTTCTAGCCCTTAGGTGACATAGTTTTCCTAAGCATGTCAGGGATAAGGCTTTGGTTGAGCTCCTGGATGACAGCAAAGTTCTGCAGGTTTCTTTAACAACCTAGAAACACCTCAGGGTATTGGGAGGTAGTTTTATGACACAAATCACTTTGTAACTGTGGATCTTCAGTTTACTGCTGAAAAAAACCAGCAAAAGCTTTGTCACAATCCTCACAAACCTTTACACTTGTATTTCATAGAATGGTTTGGGTTGGAAGGGACCTTACAGCTCCTCCAGCTCCAACCCCGGCCACGCACAGGCAGGGACCCCTTCCACTGGAGCAGCTTGCTCCAAGCCCCTGTGTCCAACCCGGCCTTGAGCACTGCCAGGGATGGGGCAGCCACAGCTTCTCTATGGGTGTGTACAACTTGACGCTCCGTGGGTCACTTCTGGCCCGGTGTGTTTGCTGTGGTTACAGTACAGGTTCTACTGGAGGGAGCTGCGATCTGAAAATGAAACTGCACCAAGATTTGAGAGAGGGAGGAAACCTGACTTTGAGCTCTTACCCCTTATAGCTTGAAGTGGTTGAGGATTCACAGTTTTAGAAGCTTGTGGTGATGTGCAAACGGCTTCAGTGTTTGGCTGATGGGGAGTGTGAAAAGGGAGATAGTTCTGCAGCCAGGGAAGATTATGCCTCTTTTTTTCCCTTTCCCTTTCCCTTTCCCTTTCCCTTTCCCTTTCCCTTTCCCTTTCCCTTTCCCTTTCCTTTCCCCTTTCCCTTTCCCTTTCCCTTTCCCTTTCCCTTTCCCTTTCCCTTTCCCTTTCCTTTCTTCTCTTCCCTTCCCTTCCCTTCCCTTCCCTTCCCTTCCCTTCCCTTCCTTTCCTTTTAAAAGCTGTGCAATGTGCTTGGACAGTCATTAGCTCACGTGTGCCTGGTGTGCTGAGGGCAGCAGTAACAGCAGACAGTGTGTTTTGAGAAGAGCAGCTAAACAAATGGTGGGTACTGGCAGGGATGGGAAATGCTGCAGATCACAGTTGTGTTAACTCAAAGGAGGAGGCAGAGTCCTTGATGAGCAGGCTTTTGTCCTAAACTTCTCTCTGTTCCAGCTGAACAAAACGATGATCCTTGTCATCTGAAGGACCAGAGCTTTCTGGAGATGTGAAATTACCAGATCTCATTAATGCTGGGCCATATCATTCATCAAAGCACTTCTTACACCTCATGCTGGCTCCTTTTCTCTCCCCTTCTTAATCTTGCTCTCATTATAGCGATGTCTCTGCCCTTTGGACCTGTCTGCTTCCAAGGAGTTGACACCTGCAGAGATATTATTTGGTGAAGACTTGTTAACTCTTTCAGCATTGAAACGCAGAGCCTGTGGTAGGAGAAACACAATCTGGTGGGAGCTGCTTTGCAGAAAGAGCATGGCTGTAAATACCCTAATGACAAGGAACAGGCAGATGATTGCACGCCAAGGAGAGGAGATTATTCCTGTAGCTGTGCTGGCCTTTCTTGTGAAGAACTGTTAGTCCCATTGTCAACAAGTCTGTGCAAGCACAGTTAATGGCATTAGATTTGCTGTTGCTTTAGAGACTTGCTCTCAGCCTAATGTGTTTTTCACGTGTGTCTTGTGTTCCTGAATAACTCCAGACTGAAGGTATCAAAATAAGCCCAAATGCCATGAAATTAGACTCCCCTGGGGACAAATCCCTTTGCCATGAATGTAGAAACTACTTCTTCAGATGCTACTAATAGTAGCACCTTTTTTGTGTAGAGCTGTAGCTCTTTGCAAACACCCCCATTACCCAAGTGCTGCGCTGACCAGGTATTCTAGCCAAATAAATACCATTTCTATAGGAATTTTCCATAGAGCTCTCAGAAGTACCTGTCACTGTCTCAGCATCTCCGTTCAGTGAGTGAAGCTCTTATCTCTCACAGTAGGGGATGCCAACTTCTCAGTTAAAATCCAGACTCCATAAGGCAGATTAGCAGGGAGAAAATGCAAGTCTCTTTGGAGGGGAAAAAAGAGTTTAAAAGTTGTTTTCAAGTCGATTCTGTAATAAATGAGCCAATTTAGATGATGTATCAGGTGTCACAAGGAAAGTCATTGGATATAGCTAGATGTGTGTTGCTCTGGCCCCCCCCACCTATCATGCTAAGCAGTTGAGTTACTACATTCATCCTTTCTACTCTGCACCCATCTGTTCTTGCCCTAAATTGTATTTCCTTTGCAAACTCCAGTGGGATCACACGTGTTTTCATCATTATGCAGGGATGAGCACTTGAACGTGCTGATCAACATCTCAGCTCCTAGTTATTGATGCTATAGTTTTTAATTACCTGACTAAAAATGTCATTTCTTATGTAGTGTTTGCTCAGCTCCTGACAATATTTGAAGAGCTGATATTTAGAGCTGACATATAATAGTTGCCAAAGAGTATTAGCTGGAAGTTCTGCAGGAATGATGCTAAGTAGAGACTATTTAGTGTTTCCATTAATCATCTCTAAATACAAGAAGACAGCACTGGAGAAGCTGTCTGATCCTCTGAGTTTTCCGAGCCTCTTCCAGTCATTGCAGTCAATGATCCACACAAGTAGAGGAATGCATTTATCAACTCTTGGTTTTTCTTTGTCCTCCTACTGAGAAGCAGTCCAGAACTTCACTGCTTTGACATTTATAGATGTTACTTTGATATCCCATCTGGACTTTGTCATGGTCAGATTACATGCCCTGGTTGAATACAGTCTCTGAATCTCTTTCCTTATGTTACTTCCCTGATCTTTATGTTTAAGTAAGCAAACTATCATGGTTTTGCTTGTGAGATATGTGGATTGTTCCTCTGGCATCTGAACAGCCTTTCTGTTTCTGTTCTGATCTCCTCCCATTTTGAATTGGTATTCCAGATGGTGCCTCACTGGTTCCTTAAATATTCATAGTATTCCCCTCCTGACCTTACTGGAAATGGTCCACCTGCTCTATCCTGGATCATGTTTGCTTTGATGGCTGCATCCTTTGGGTGGCCCCGGGTCCTTCTGTGATTAAGGGATATACTTGCATTTGTCTTCTAAACCTTCAAGCCATGCAGCCTCTACCTCATGGCAAAACTTACTAGTACATGGAAATATTCAGTATCAAATCATATTCCATTCCTCCAGTGGGCCACGTGTGGACTGTCTGATTCTCCTGGGTGTTGGTAATAATTTTCATCTTTGCTTTTATCAGCATCTGGTTTTTGCATGTTAACTTTTGTGCGGTTGTGATTAAAGCGTAAGTAGGAATCTCTCCTTAGCTTGTCCTTAAGGATTTTGATTGGCAAGGTTTCTGCAGTCCAGAATTTCTTCTCCCAGCATAAGCCATTATTCTTCCTCCTTTAGTTCATTAACCACTGCACAGTCACATTACCGATTTCCAGCCTCTCCACCCTGGTGGTTTCCTTTATCACAGTACACTTCAGTTATAACTATTAAGTCTATTAAATGTATTTTTAAGAGACTTGGTTCAAATGTATGTTTTAAGAAACTTGGTTGCTGAATTCTGTCAATTTTGGAGCCTTTGTTCCCCAAAACTTTAGCTCAGAGACTTCACGGTAACATCAGCTTCTTACCGCGTTTCATCTGGCCCTTCACAGCAGTGCTGGTGGTTGCTTCAGAGGAAGATGCAATGTTACAGCAAATAATTAGTGAAGGGGTAACAGGTTCAAAATGAAGTAGGGGAAGATTAGATTGGATATAGTGCAGAAGTTCCTTACTGTGAGGGTGCTGAGGCACTGGAATGGGTTGGCCAGGGAGGTTGTGAGTGCTCCATCGCTGGCGGTGTTCAAGGCCAGGCTGGGCAGAGCCTTGGGTGCCATGGTTTAGTGTGAGGTGTCCCTGGTTATGGCAGGGGGGTTGGAACTGGATGATCATAAGGTCCTTTCCAACCCTCACTGTTCTATGATGCTATTAGAAGGTTCTTTGTTGGAGATTGGGATGGGATGTAGTTGATCATGGTATGTATTTTATGCCTAGAAAAGCACACTGGTGTGGGTTAGAATGGACATTAAAACTCATTCAGTTCCATCCCTCGCCACAGCACACCTTCCACTAGGCCAGGTTGCTCAAAGCCCCATCTCCCCTATGACTTTGGGACACTGGTTGCTTCCCAGCCACCGCTCACCTCCTCAGGTGGAGCAGCCCCATTTCTCATAGGCACAATCTGCTTTCCTACTCCTCAACTTGATTTCTCTTGGCAGCCACCCTGGATGTGGTTGACAGATTCTGTCTGAGAAGGGCTTCAGTAATTGCTCGTTCTGTTCGGATGCTGTGTCAATGACAGATGGTCACACTGAATGTTTAAAGTGTTCGGGACCCCTGGATGATCCCTCAGCTTTTATGAACCACAAACTTTGCCAACGTTTCTGTTGTCTATTAGCAGAAGTATTTACAACGTTGCCTTGAATTCCTATTTTTGCCCTTCCATCTTAAGCATCTTTTGCTGGTTTGAAACATTCTTTTCTTATTAAAGAAAGTCTCAAGATGTTAGGACAGACTGCCGTAAGTAAGTGCCAACTGCTATTGCAGACTTGCTAACAACTTTATTTTCGCCTGAGAATGCTACATATGGCCCGGAGCGGAAATACGAGGGCCTGTAGTCTTTGTGAGGCCTAGCAGATACTGTCTTGGAAGAAATAGCCCTCAGGTCAGTCATAAATTTCAGTTCAGTTTCATTGCCGGAAGCCTTCTTCATTTTTTGCCCAAAGTGATGGTTCTCAATCACTTCACATCTCTGGGACTGCTCCAGACTTGCAAAAAAGAGGCGGTGGGAAAGCAGCCGATTTATTTATGGCATCCCTTTATTGCAGTTTAGTAGCTGCAAACAAGGGAAGTCAGTTTATGTGACCCATCGGGATTTCACGGACCAGAGATTGCCTGCAATGCTTGGTTTAGGATGGGTTGGTTGACCTACAGGGTGTAAGTTTGATACTTTATCTACAGCACATTGCAGCATGTTTTACAAGACTTGTAAAAACCAGCTTGTAAGGAAGATGTAGTTGCTCTTATGCACTTAGTCCTAATGTTTTCCTGCTTAGAAGCATTTAACATTGTTGTTTTTTCAATCCCACCAACTCTGAAAGACAGATTTTACTTCTTTCAGCTTCCTTTATCCCTCCTCGTGTTTGGATGAGGAGAGGGGCTCTCCATCAGGAACTGCAGTGACAGGACAAGGGGTGATGGGTTCAGATTGAAACAGGGGGAGTTCAGGTTGGAGCTCAGGCAGAAGCTGTTCCCTGTGAGGGTGCTGAGGCGCTGGCCCAGGGTGATGGCCCAGAGAAGCTGTGGCTGCCCCATCCCTGGCAGTGTTGGAGGCCAGGTTGGACACAGGGGCTTGGAGCAAGCTGCTCCAGTGGAAGGGGTCCCTGCCCATGGCAGGGGTTGGAGCTGGATGATCTTAAGGTCCCTTCCAGCCCAAACCAGTCTATGAGTAAGGTGGTTTTGTGCACATTTCTGTTCACGTACAACTGATTTCTTGCACCATTCCTACATGTCAGTAATAAGAGGTGGTTTTTGTTGTTAAAAAGCTACTGATAGTCTGTCAAAACCCATCCAGGTTCTGGTGTGGCATCTGCTGTGAAAGGGGGAGTGTCAGCCTATGAGGATGGACCAGGATGAGCAAAGCTTTCAGCTGCTCTCTCTGATGTTTTTCTTGCTCTGCTGAGTGTTACACTGAGGGCTGTAATAATCTTCTGCAAGTTTATCACATCAGATTGTGTATTCAGCCAGAGTGTGCATTAATCTGAGCTTCTTGCTGCTGCAAGCCACTCTGGTGGATGTCTGGAGAATTGTCCTATCTACGTATGCTGAAGGAGAAGGAAATGATTGCATCCGCAGCCATATTTGAAGGAGTGAGGGTTGCTCTGAAGATCTAGAGGGAGGAGATATACGCAGCTAGGATACATTTAAATCAGATCAGTAAATTAATCAGCATCTTGTAATGGCTGCAGAGTGTGGTAGGTTTAATTGGTGTGAGGGGAAGGAGGTGATGTGTGCATGTGTACGTATGCGTATGCATTTGGAGGATTCATTCAGTATGGCTGGACTTTGGGATTGCTTGAGATACATGAGGGAAACAGGCCAGAGGATGGGTATGTCTGCTGCTGTCTGTCAGTGGGTTCAAAGGTGGATTCAAAGATCGAGGTGTCTCTGAGCAGAGCACATCAGCAGTTCTCACTGCTTTCCCTCGGTGTGTATGCTTGGTTTGAAAACACCTATGGCTCCATTCCTCCGTTCCTCGCTCAGTGTCGTCGGTGAATTCCTCAATGCTGCCACTCCTCACCCTTGGCTTGGAATTTTCAGTCCCTGTGTTTATTGTCTTCACTTAGTGGGGAAATACTGGAGCACATGGAAGTCATCTTTGGTGCTTCTCTCACCATATGCTTCTCCTGTTTTTCTTTGATGCTCTGTTTTGGAAGGTAAGGACTTGGATTACAAAGTGCCTCATGAACATGTGCCTCAGTCCCGAACTGGATGCTTAAATCAGCAACAATTGCATCATCTGAAGGAACTCTAGCTGATGCCAGCTTGGAATTAAACCCATTGAGATATGTCCCCAGCTGGGAGGGACTGAATCTTTTTGTGTTTCACAGCTTTTTTTGGCACAAACAGTTGTAAGTATGTGAGCTTTCCCATGGTAAGGAGTGAACTGTGCTGTTGAGACACTCTTCAGTAAACCAGCACATTGGCAGAGCACAGCCAGGTAGAGACAACCTTGTTTTAGCACATGAGCAGATCTGGAGGGTAGCATGGCCTCTATATCACCATCCTGCTTCTTTCCTGCAGATCCAGCTTGCTCAGTACCCTTTTGGGCATCTCTGTACCCAGTAGTACAGGCAAGCCATAACCCACTTTTGTGCAAGCTCCTTCACTAAAAGGCCAAATAACTCAAAAGACTATTTTCATCATTTAATCTGAGATCCAAATATGTGCTGGGATTATGAGAGATGGTATTCACCTCCAGGGAAAGAAGTGATGGATAAAAGTACTGATTTTGAATAAACCCCATGCAGGCATTGAAGCCAGTGCTTGTCCGATATGCTCTGGAATGGATCTGTAACTGTGGTACTGATTAGGGGAAGACAATCTAGACATGATGAAGCTCACCGAGATAACTTCTGTGTGTGCCAGCTTCAACAACCATAGCAGACATTGGCAGGATGGCACAAACCCATAGCAGTGTTGGCCTCTTTCCACGGTATCCATGTTAAGCATCACTGTATTGGAGGAGACTTGAAAGCTCTCTCAGTACTGCTGGGAAACCCTCTGTGGTTTGACTTCCTCAAGGAAGCTTGTGATGCTCTTTTCTTACTCAGCATACTGCTTCAGTTTATTTAATCTGTTGTTTTGGATAGTCAGTTGTGGGGTTGATGGTTCTGCAGTTGAGTCAGGCTTCCAGCAATGACTGCTCTGTTTTGCCACACTGCTCTTTGGTTTCTAAGTTAACTGGAGAGGTGAATTACTTTTGAAAGTTACTTTTCCCCCTCTCTATTGACATAGACCAAGTAAAGCCAAAGAGGAAGAAAGAGTGTACCCATCACTTTACTGAGCAGGAGGACATCGTATTGTCAAGGACTGCTATGCACAACCCGTGTCAGTAAGGTGCAGTAGCCCCAGTCCAAAGTTGAAGTGAAATGCTTTGGGAGTGTAGCAACCAACATGACAGTCACTTGCATCTGGTGACTAAGTGGTTTGACACAGAAGTTATTCCAGGTAGGAAGTTCATGTTCAGGTGGGCCAAGGACGATGTAAGGCTTTTAAGTATCTGCTTTCCTCTGTGTGCAGCTCAGAGCTATCTGTCGGGATGGAGTAGATGCTGTTTCACAGCATTATAGGGTTTTACTGTGGGATTTGTTGTTACCAAATTACCTGATTTTAAAACCAGAAGTTCAAGGCCAGGTTGGACACAGGGGCTTGGAGCATCCTGCTCTAGTGGAAGGTGTCTGTGCCCATTGTAGGGGGTTGAACTGAGCGAGCTTTAAGGTCCCTTCCAACCCAAACCATCCTGTGATTCTATAATACATACTTTTCAACTGTTGCTTGAGCTTTTTGTAGTGGTAGTGTATTTTTGGGAATGGTTTCCTTCTGTCACCAGCTGCATGCTCCTTTTGAGGTGCTGAATTGTCCTTCCCTTGCTGTGTTGGTTGGAGTCTCCAATTCTGCAAGAGATTGGGTTATGCAAATTAGGAGTTGTGTCAGATGACAAGTATTGTTCTCCAATGGTGTTAGTATTTAATTGGCAGTATGTTTCCCGATGTTTTTCACTGCTTGCTCATTATGTTAGTTTTAGGACATATTTTAGTGACTCTTACTCCTTATAGCAGTGGCCACCACAGTCGCAATGATGAAACAACCTGCAGAAGCTGGATGACCTCAGGAACCAGAGTAAAAGGAGGGGGATGAAAGTCACTAGCACTTAATTGAGGGTCAGGCACCTGGGTATTGCTAACAGAAACGTGAGCTCCAAACTAGGAGATTATCAATTGGAAGTGATGGACTATAAGAGGTGGTGATAGGTGATTATGGAATGACTGTGAGCTGCCAAAGTGATGCTACAGATGTGACCCTGGCAGGGTTTTCCAGGAGAAACTGGGAAGTATTAATGTCACTGAACAAAATCCCTGGCTAGAAGTCATCTGAAATATTGGATGGAGCTTCTGGATGTTTATATCCGAGGGGAAAAGACTGTTTCATGCTGAACTAGTCTGAAAGGTGATCCAGTTGCCTACAAAAGGTCTCAGGCAGCTTGAAGTGGTTGCTGGTAAAGAGTTTTTGGCTGAAAACTGGTGTTGCTACAGATAGGAATAAAGTGGCCAAAAAGAAATTCAAAATGGAAATGGGAAAAAGGTTCCTAACATGTGGAGAAGTGATTTCTGAAGAGTGATGGTGAGAAACTTGGTTTGAGGTCGAGATAGGTCCACGAGGATGCTCAGGGACTGGAGCATCTCCCATACAAAGACAGGCTGGGAAAGTTGGGGCTGTTCAGCCTGGGGAAGAGAAGCTGCATGGAGACCTCAGAGCAGCTTCCAGTATCTGAAGGGGGCCTACAAGGATGCTGGGGAGGGGCTCTTCATTAGGGACTGCAGTGACAGGACAAGGGGGAACGGGTTCAAACTGAAACAGGGGAGGTTTGGATTGGATCTAAGGAAGAAATTCTTTGCTGTGAGGGTGCTGAGGCACTGGAATGGGTTGGCCAGGGAGGTTGTGAGTGCTCCATCCCTGGGGGTGTTCAAGGCCAGGTTGGACGAAGCCTTGGGTGCCGTGGTTTAGTGTGAGGTGTCCCTGCTTATGGCAGGGGGGCTGGAACTGGATGATCTTAAGGTCCCTTCCAACCCGACCTATTCTATGATGCTATAGGTGTGACAGGAGAGATGCAGGAGGTTGTTTCCAGAGGTTAACTCAGTGACCCTGGAAATCCTCTCCATGTTTTTGTCCTCATTTGACAGTCCTCAGGTTGTAATTAAATAGGGGTATTTCAGAGCAATTGCAAGAAAGACTTGTTGGGATCATCCAGTTTCCTGTTGTTGGTTATAGCTGCAAATGAAAGGCTTGTGGTGTGTAGTTCAGAAAGCAGGTTCTGCTGTTGTCTCTCGTTAAAACCAATCGGTTTTTGTTATTACTGAAGCATTCTTGAAGTCTGAGAAATGCTGAAATCTTTCAGAGCCTTTTGCTCGCCTGTGTTCCCCGGGCTTGTGCCAGCTCTTGGAATTGCCTGCGAAACAAGGTGTGGCCTACCAAAAGAGCCCCCAAGTAAACATCCTCCACAGGTACCCAAGGCAAGAGAGGAAGATGATTTCAAAACAGCCCATCATCACTGAGCCTGTAAATGCACTGAGAAAGTGCCTTCAAGAGCTCTATTCAGTCTACATAAAGGGAAAACAAAAGCCAAAGGAACCAGAATAACATAAATAATGAAAGAGCTAAAAATGCCCTGGTTTTGTAATGTAGATGAAGGTGTCAGGACAGGAACCCATTTACATATTAGAATTATTTAATTATCCTAGCCTGTCCTCTAAAGAACCAAACTGGTCATGAATATTCATGTGTTCAATTAAAATATTAATGACAGATTGAGACTTTGGTTTTTAGGTCTCCAAACACCCATAAACAGATTTATTTAAATGCAGTGAAGATTAAAGGACAAAAAGGAATTGCCTTTTTGTTTTCAGGTTGCAGAGAGGCTGGTGTGCTCCTTGAAGACAGAAGGGTTTCATTTGCTCTCCTTGGAAGGAGTCTTGTGGGTACCTCTGCTGTTGCCTACATGTGGCTGTTGCTGCTTCTTGCTCCATAGCATCCCATAGCCTCCCATGGCCTTCCTGAGGACTTGGGAGAGATTAATTTACCCTTAAATGTAGACCTGAAACCACCATCAGGTCCACTGCAGTGATGCAGGGGCTTTGGACAAGGGCCTGTAGGGCCAGGCCAAGGGCAGTGGCTTGAACCTGCCCCAACAGGGGAGCCTGAGCTGAGCTCTGAGGCAGAAGCTGTTCCCTGTGAGGGTGCTGAGGCGCTGGCCCAGGGTGATGGCCCAGAGAAGCTGTGGCTGCCCCATCCCTGTCAGTGCTCAANTCCCTGTTTTGCTGAGGCGCTGGCCCAGGGTGATGGCCCAGAGAAGCTGTGGCTGCCCCATCCCTGGCAGTGCTGGAGGCCAGGTTGGCCACAGGGGCTTGGAGCAAGCTGCTCCAGTGGAAGGGGTCCCTGCCTGTGGCAGGGGTTGGAGCTGGGTGGGCTTTAAGCTCCCTTCCAACCCAAACCTCTCTGATTCTATGTTCCATTTCCATATTCAGTCTGTAGGTGTAAGTTATTGCCTCTGTCTGTGGTATCTGTGCAAGACAGCTTTTCCTTGCAGTTCATCTACAGTTTTGATGATTTCCAGTGTACTCATCTCACTTCTTCAGTGTCATCCCCATTGGATGCTTGGTGTCATCAAAGAAATGAAATTGAACCATCCTGCTGGCTTTAAGTTAAGGAAGTTGAAGGTTCCTTTGGGAACTGACTGTAGCCAATCAAAAGCAGCAAGTAAATATTTTCAGCTTGTAAATAGTTGTAAAGAAGAAAATGGAAATCTTAAATAGGAAAATCTAGTGGAAGGGTGCTCCAGAAGTATTCAGCTAACCCTTACAATTGATTTTGCTAATAAAGAGCAATTCCTTAAGAATAACCAGACAGAAGAGATCCAGCATTTCTCTATCAGCAGGGAAGAGGACAAACGTTGGCTTTAAATGAAGAGAAATAATTAAACTGCTGAGGGTAAGCTGTTAACTGAATGGATACAAGCCTTTTGGCTGTTATTTTGTGTGTAACTGAGCATAGCATGGAGTTAACTGAAAATGTACTCAATTATGGCAAAGTTGTAGGCTGTGGCTTCTTTCACTTAAAAGTAAGTCTGCATCGGTTGGGGAAACAGGAGAGAGGCTCTCATGGCCCCAAAGGCAGCAGATTTGGGTCTACTGCAGGCTCTGTAGAGGGTCAATGAAAAGTTATTTCAGAGGCTCATTGGTGACCCGAATCTCATAGAATCACTGAATGGTTTGGGATGGAAGGCAACTTAAAGCTCCTCCAGCTCCAACCCCTGCCACGGGCAGGGACCCCTTCCATAGAGCAGCTTGCTCCAAGCCCCTGTGTCCAACCTGGCCTCCAACACTGCCAGGGATGGGGCAGGCACAGCTTCTCTGGGCCATTACCCTGGGCCAGTGCCTCAGCACCCTCACAGGGAACAGCTTCTGCCTTAGCTCCAACCTGAACTCCCCCTGTTTCAGTCTGAACCGATCACCCCTTGTCCTGTCACTGGAGTCCCTGATGAAGAGCCCCTCTCCAGCATCCTTGTAGCCCCCTTCATACCCTGGAAGACTGCTATGCCTTAAAGGTATTTGTGGTACAGAAGACTGGACATCCTGCAGTGTGTGTTTGGTTTTGAAATGGGTTGATCAGAGCAGCTTCTCTCCCTGTGTTGAGTCCTCAGCTTACTCCTCCTTGCAAGTCTTAGACTTCTGTCTCAAACAGAATGTTCTTCCTCTTGCTAAAACCCCTGTTCCCAAGAGTGTATGTGGAAAACAGGGACATGTCTTCATGGATGTAAATGGATGATGGTGTCAGCTCTTCCCAGGCTCTGAGCGGCTGGAGGCAATGCCAGCTCTGTGCTGGAGGTCACATTACTGCCTGGCACGCTTCTGTGCCTGAGCTAATAGCCCTGTTCTCAGTGCAGTATCTGTAGGAACTCATCCCTGTAGATATACCCATAAAGAAAAACGTTTCAGTTGAGTCAACACCAACTTCTGCAGTATCTTGCCTTTTATAAGGATTTCATTGCATGAAGTCACTGCAGACTCTAACGTTTTGTATAAATGACCCAGTTAGGGAGCAAATGCCCTCCATACTTAAGAGAGTTTTGACTTTATGTAGTTCTCTGGTTTATGGTGTAGATCTGGATGATGCGAAGCACTGCAGTGAGAGATGATTTTGTGCTTGAGAACACTCAGGATGTCTCCTCTGTTTTACAGTTTTGGGATGTGACAGAGGGAGCCCAGGTCCATTGTCATGGGAATTCCTCTTGTGTTCCTGTTGGCTGTGCTAATGCAGATCAAACCACTAGTGCTTCATATCCCAGCTGTGCTAAATTCATCTGGCAGTGCTTGAAAGGAAGGTCATCTCCCATTGCTGCTATCCAAAGGGTTTTGAGGGATGAGAGCAATCGCTGCAGTATCGCAGTTGTAAATCAGTGTCCAGCTGGCCAAGGTGGATTCAGGAGAGCATTTGATTTCATAGAATGAATCATAGAATGGTTTGGGGCAGAAGGATCCATAAGGCTCCTCCAGCTCCAACCCCTGCCGCGGGCAGGGACCCCTTCCACTGGAGCAGCTTGCTCCAAGCCCCTGTGTCCAACCTGGCCTATGCAAAATGTTGGGGAGACCTTGAAGAGTGAATTCAACTGTTAAAGAGCACAGTAAATGTGCCGTAAGTGGTAAGCATGGAGGAGAGAATTGAGACGTTCTGAATTATTGCCATATTGAGCTGTTTTGTAGTTTTTTTGGTGGCAAGATTCAGACCTTTTGTGCATGCGAAGAATTGAAATCAGTTCTTGACAGCCAGGCCGTGAGTGCTGCATAGGCAGTCTTGCATTTGTTTTGAACTTTAAAGAAACAACAGGCTGATTAGTTGGAGCAGGTTTTCCCTCAGGCAAAACTAAAGAGTGTAATTTCATTACAAAATAAAGTGCTGGAAGATGAACAGGAGTTGGAATCAATGGGTTTTTTCCCCACCTTAAGGGATTTGACATTTCTATTCCTTGACATTTCTCTCATTGTTACACTGGCTGCTTTGTGCTGCTTTTTATTCCCCCTCCCCTTGTGAAAGTGTAGCTGTCTCCTTGAAGCTCCGAGTGTCTTTTCTTGTAGGTAACACTGTCATAGTTTGAATTAGTTCAACAAGCAGATGGTTGGGAAAGGAGGCTGTGCTCTTGTGTGCACCACTGGGACATGGGATCTATTGGCAAAGAAAGAATGAAGCAGTAGCCCTTGAACATGGATGTGCTTAAAACTGCATGAGGAAAGGATGTTATGTGGTAAAAAGACGTGTAGATAGTAATGGGTTACTCAGAGGTCTGATGTAAAGTACATAAAGTATGTCAAAAGTAGCACCTGAGACGTTTTGTTCCCGGAGCCCATTATTTAAAGAATAATGGGTATTTGTATGATGGTTTTCAGGTTTCAGCTGCTTCTCTTTGTTCTTTTCTGCAGTCCTTGAGTTCAGTGATAGCACAGCAAACCAGCTCATGTAATGCATTGGAAGGCTTTGTCATTTAGACTTCATTGTGAGGCGCTGGCCCAGGGCGCCCAGAGAAGCTGTGGCTGCCCCATCCCTGGCAGTGTTGGAGGCCAGGTTGGACACAGGGGCTTGGAGCAAGCTGCTCCAGTGGAAGGGGTCCCTGCCCGTGGGAGCAGGGGTTGGAGCTGGGGGAGCTGTAAGGCCCCTTCCAACCCAAACCAGCCTGTGATCCTGTGAAAGGAGCAAACAGTATTTTGCTGATTCTCTTATTCCTTTAACTCATCTCTTATTTTATATATGGTTAGGAATTTACATGGTCTGTAGATGGAGGGGCATCAGTCTAATCATGATTGTCAAGCACATGCGTTTTGGGCTCCTTCACTTGCTGATGGGGTACAGGCTATACTGCGGACTGATGCCTGTTGCTGCTCAGCTACAGCTGAGACCTTCTTTCTCAACACCCAGCAGCATAACACCTTCCCATAGGAGTACAGTAGAGATCTCCAAATAGGGTGGGAGGTGGAAAACCTTTCAGATCTGTGACTTCTCCTGTGTTATGGGACCCTTTGTATTACCCAGTGTCACTCCGAAGAATACAACCCTTTCCCTGTGTTACAGTTTGGCTTTCCTCCCTTGTAAGTAGCCCTTATAGGGGATAACGGAGCAGGGGAAGTGCTCCCTGAATACTCCCTGCATCAACTAAGGCTTCTTCTACTTCCGATTCTTTCTTGATGAAGAGTAGTTTTCAAAGACTGTGTGGCTGTTTGAAGCTGAAAGGTTAGGACCACAGCAGAGGGGGACCTCTGAACTCAGCACTCCTTTCAGATGCAGAATGGCTTACATCTATTTTTAAAGAGAGAATGAGGGGTTTGCAGGCTGCAGCTGGAGGTGGTACAACACAGCCTGGAGATAGCGTTGTCCAGACTTTCCAGTGGTACTGAAAGTAGCTTCCACACTTGAGGAATATAATCCAAGGCATAGGAATAACTTCAGTTTGTGCCCGTTTCTCTGCCTTCTTTGATACTTCCCTCTTGATACCAAGTGTGATTTTTGCTTTTGCAGGTTCTGGTTGCTCTGCACCAGTATGTGCACTGCTGCTTCTTGTGGCTGCACGAAAGAGCACTTACTTCTTTTAATTGTGAAACTAGAATGCAAAGTTTTGCAAGGGGTAGGTAAGACTTTCCCAAGCTGTTGACGGAGCCAATTGACTCAGCAGAACCCACAGATTCATTTAAAATCCCAGCCTGGTGTGGGTTGGAATGGGCCTTAAAGCTCCTCCAGCTCCAACCCCTGCCACAGGCAGGGACCCCTTCCACTGGAGCAGCTTGCTCCAAGCCCCTGTGTCCAACCTGGCCTTGAGCACTGCCAGGGATGGGGCAGCCACAGCTTCTCTGGGCCATCACCCTGGGCCAGCGCCTCAGCACCTCACAAAGAACAGCTTCTGCCTTAGCTCCAACCTGAACTCCCCCTGTTCCAGTCTGAACCCATCACCCCTTGTCCTGTCCCTGCAGTCCCTGATGAAGAGCCCCTCTCCAGCATCCTTGTAGCCCCCTTCAGACCCTGGAAGCTGCTCTGAGGTCTCCACACAGCTTCTCTTCTCCAGGCTCAACAGCCCCAGTGTTCTCAGCCTGACTCCATACAGGAGCTGCTCCAGCCCTGAGCATCCTTGTGGCCTCCTCTGGACCTGCTCCAACCGCTCCATGTCCTTCTGATTGATGTTGAGGACACCAGAACTGCACACAGTGCTGCCAGTGGGGTCTCACCAGAGCAGAGCAGTGGGGGTTTGTTTTCTGATGAAGCTGAAACATTCCAATTTGACTTTGTATCCTATGACTTTGAGTGCTTTTCGGTAAAATAGTTGTTTCAACATGTACCTTTTGAGCTGTTCTCATCCTTCCTAACTGCACAGCAAGTAAAAAGTAAAACATAAAGACCTCTCTTTGATTTCTGTAAATCAGAGCTCATAGGACTCCTTGGCCATTGCTTAGGAGATATCTGAAGTTTCCTGCCTATAGAATTATACAGAAACATATATGGCAAGGACTGGTCATTTTTCTTGCTGGAGTTTGTTATATTGGATACAGCCTGATGCTGACATCTTGGCTCCTATGAAACTGTGGTTTATTAAAGCCGCCAGGTTATTCCAGGGCTCGCAATGGCTTTGATTAAGCACTGTAGTAGGGTCATATCCTGGAATAACAGGATTTTGAAATCCCTGGCTGCATTTGAAAGAACTGTGATTAAAGTTCTGGCTCTTTTTCTGCAATTGCTAATGTCTGCTGAGGGTTGTGTTGCCCTCCCGTTTATTGGAGCTTGAGTTCTGCTGCAGGCCCATGGGATTCAATGCCAGTATCAGGGGCAGTCTCCAGGGGAAAACAGTTTTGCATTAGAATGCAAGAAGGAGAAGATGTAGCAAAATTAACACAAAGGTCTCGAATTACCATGTTGGGTGTTTCCTAAAGTCTAATTCATCTGTGATTGAATTCCTGGCAAAACAAAGCAAGGAGGATAAGGAGGTGGGGAACCCCATCTGAAAGAGATTATGGATGAGCAGGTTGAGAAATGCTGCCTGACAGGTCATGCTCGGAGCTACCTGCTAATTTCGGCTGGCGCAGGGAGCTGTTGTGTGTATTCTGTGCACTGGCATGGACAATCCCTTTAGATTCCCTTGGGGAAAAGCCGTGTTATTAGTAGGGATCATTCTACGTGTTGCTGGGAAGTGAATTAATTCACACTGGTGTATGCACAGATGAGGAATCAGGACGTTCTTTTGTTGTTAGGGATTTATAGATGTACCAGAGTGTCGAACAACCAAACAGGATTTATTGTGCCTTGGTTTATGTGCCACATTTGGAATATTTGCAAAACCTGTCAAAAGATTGGCAAATTTGTCTCCATCAGAACTCATGCGTTCATTATGGGCTGGAAACCAACTCTCTTGACAGCTGTTTTGGACAACGTGGTGGTTACTGTAGTCCTAGCAATGCGCTGGTTCTGAATCCTGTTTCCTTCCTGTGTGCTTGTGTTAAAAAATGTCTGCTATCATAGATGAGTACTCCTAGAAGGCCATACTGTGTTTTGCACTCTTTATGGGATCATAGTATCATGGAATGTTTTTTGTTGGAAGGGGCCTTAAAGCTCATTCAATTCCAAACTGCCTGCCCGGGGCAGGGACCCCTTCCACTGGAGCAGCTTGCTCCAAGCCCCTGTGTCCAACCTGGCCTCCAACACTGCCAGGGATGGGGCAGCCACAGCTTCTCTGGGCCATCACCCTGGGCCAGCGCCTCAGCACCCTCACAGGGAACAGCTTCTGCCTTAGCTCCAACCTGAACTCCCCCTGTTCCAGTCTGAACCGATCACCCCTTGTCCTGTCCCTGCAGTCCCTGATGAAGAGCCCCTCTCCAGCATCCTTGTAGCCCCCTTCAGACCCTGGAAGCTGCTCTGAGGTCTCCACGCAGCTTCTCTTCTGCAGGCTCAACAGCCCCAATGTTCTCAGCCTGGCTCCATACAGGAGATGCTCCAGCCCTGAGCATCCTCGTGGCCTCCTCTGGACCTGCTCCTGCAGCTCCATGTCCTTATGCTGGGGAAACCAGAATGGGCTCTCTGGCTTTGATCAGGTTTGTGTTTTGGTTTCTCAAAGGGGGAATTGAAAGTGACTCCAACTTTCCTCGGTTAAAACTCTTCTGAGTAATGTTGTAGGCAAAAAGGAGCAAAGCTCTTATTCACTGTTCTTAAATTCATGCTCAGACTTCAGCTCTCCACTTAAGACAGAACATGGGTTCAACTTACCAAACTGCCTGCACCGCATATTGCATTCACTGCCTGAACTGGTTTCTCCNGTTCTCCAGGCTCAAGATCCCCAACTTTCTCAGCCTGGCTCCATACAGGAGCTGCTCCAGCCCCAGAGCATCCTCGTGGCCTCCTCTGGACCTGCTCCAACCGCTCCATGTCCTTATGCTGGGGAAACCAGAACGGGCTCTGTGGCTTTGATCAGGTTTGTGTTTTGGTTTCTCAAAGGGGGAATTGAAGGTGACTCCAACCTTCCTCGGTTAAAACTCTTTTGAGTAATGTTGTAGGCAAAAAGGAACAAAGCTCTTATTCACTGTTCTTAAATTCATGCTCAGACTTCAGCTCTCAACTTAAGTCAGAAATGGGTTCAACTTACCAAACTGCCTGCACCGCATATTGCATTCACTGCCTGAACTGGTTTCTCCTGCTTGTTTCTGACCAGCTGTCATTCCTCTTCATGTGCTCCATAGCAGGATTTGAGCACAAGCAGCCGAGTGAGTTAGAAGCAGTCATGTAGCTGGTGCACAGGCATATTGTTCTGCTGATGTTCCCATGCCCGTTCCTTTTACACTGTCCTGTCTTGTCTGAGCTCCAACACCATATGCATTTGAATAAGTTGCTCTTTAATGTTTCAAAACCTGATTTATTAGTTGCTCACTCTCCATCTGCCTTGAAAAACTGCAGTGTGCCTTCACTTTCAAAGGCTGCACAAAAGGTTGAGGTTCAGTTTGGCTCTACTCTATCATTTGATCAGTGTGTCAGCCACATAGGTAGAGGCTCTTTACAGCTACAGAAATTATTTCAAACTCATACTTTTCTTTCCCCTCTTTTTGCACACCCCCCCAGGCACTGTGATTAATGTATTTGTCACCTTGATTATTTACTGTTTTGTTGGCTTCTCTCAAACTACTCTGCTCAGANATAAGTTGCTATGTTTCAAAACCTGATTTATTAGTTGCTCACTCTCCATCTGCCTTGAAAAACTGCAGTGTGCCTTCACTTTCAAAGGCTGCACAAAAGGTTGAGGTTCAGTTTGGCTCTACTCTATCATTTGATCAGTGTGTCAGCCACATAGGTAGAGGCTCTTTACAGCTACAGAAATTGTTTCAAACTCATACTTTTCTTTCCCCTCTTTTTGCACACCCCCCCAGGCACTGTGATTAATGTATTTGTCACCTTGATTATTTACTGTTTTGTTGGCTTCTCTCAAACTACTCTGCTCAGATAGAAGCTCTTCCAAAGCATGGCTGCGGCATCCATCCTTATCCGAAGCCAGAAATCATGCTAGAGCTAATGGACTGTGATTACTTACACACTGCACTCACTTTTCAGCTCTTTGTTTTCTCAGCTTGCTTTATCTTATCTCCTGTAGCAGCAAATGGCCTCTACCTGAATTTTTTATACTCCTGACATGTTTCCTATTCAGTTTTAATGTCACAAGAACAAAAAGCCCAGCGAGCTAACAGAGAAAGCAAGTGAAATAAGAAAAAGAGATTCCTTGACATAGAGTCATTTATTGCTTTTATGTTCTTATAAACTGTTTAACTCTCAAGCTTTCAACATTTCATCTTCCTTTTGAATGTTACAGGTTCTTTTAGATGAAGGAATCAGGAGTTCATAGAACCCCAGCCTGGTTTGGGTTGGAAGGGACCTTAAAGCTCCTCCAGCTCCAACCCCTGCTCCCACAGGCAGGGACCCCTTCCACTGGAGCAGCTTGCTCCAAGCCCCTGTGTCCAACGTGGCCTCCAGCACTGCCAGGGATGGGGCAGCCACAGCTTCTCTGGGCCATCACCCTGGGCCAGCGCCTCAGCACCCTCACAGGGAACAGCTTCTGCCTCAGAGCTCAGCTCAGTCTCCCCTGTTGGGGCAGGTTCAAGCCATTGCCCTTGGCCTGGCCCTACAGGCCCTTGTCCCAAGCCCCTCACCAGGTTTCCTGCAGCCCCTTTAGGCACTGGAAAAGAGTGCTAGTACTAGTGTTAAGGTGATTGATTAACTGAAGTTACTAGATGGCCAGCCCAGTAACCTGGCCAGCACAGGGCTGAGAGTGTTTTCACTTACATATTACAGGACTGAAATGTGATGTACTTCAGGACCTTTAAGGTCACCTTTCTTGGGTTTTTCTGTTCCCCTCACTTCACATCTGGTTTTGTCTTAATTCCCACCCCATCTCTCTGCCAGAGAAGGAAAGCATTTACAAACAAACAGATCTAAGCACATAGTGTGTGTGGGTTTGTGGTGTACCTGTACTTGGCTATAGCAGTGTTGGTATCTCCTGTGCAGAGTTCAGTGCGGTGACAAGTGATGGGCAGTTAATCCTTTGAGAGCTCCCTTCCTAGCAGCCCTCTCCCCAAGGACTGACAGCCAGTATTTTACAGGGAATTAAACACCTAACTCCCATTGATTTTGGGCCTCATGTAGTGCCACTCTCATCATCTCTCTGATCTCTGTTGGTGCTGGTAGAAGGTAGGGTGCTGATGTGGTTTTAAATACCTCCTGATGGGCTGGTGTGTAAGTTCACAGCTGCCATGAATTAAAGTGTGTGATTAAGAGAAGCAAACAGGAAATGCAGCCAGAAACTTTTGCTGAAGTGTTCCTCCCCTCAAGCAGTGAAGTAATCAGGTATTGGGTACAGCTTATGCTTGTCAGTCTTGATAGCACACGGCTTTTTTTGTCTTGTCTGGTGCGTCTCGCTTCCCTCTCATTGCAAGAGAGCAAGTAGGAGCCCCATGTGCTGTGTCAGCAGCAGGTAGGTCACTGCCAGAGGCAGGAGCCATGTAGTGCTCTCACTACTGCAGTTTGTGGGTGAAGGGGACAAAGGGAACTTGCAATCACAGGCTGGTTTGGGATGGAAGGGATCTTAAACATCATCCAGTCCCAGCCTTCCCTTCCTAAGAGCTCAGCTCAGTCTCCCCTGTTGGGGCAGGTTCAAGCCATTGCCCTTGTCCCAAGCCCCTTTCTCTCCAGGTTCCCTGCAGCCCCTTTAGGCCCTGGAGCTGCTCTCAGGTCTCCCCTTCAGGAGCCTTCTCTCCCCCAGACTGCCCCAGCCCAGCTCTCTCAGCCTGGCTCCAGAGCAGAGCTGCTCCAGCCCTCACAGCAGCTCCATGGCCTCCTCTGGACTTGTTCCAACACCTGTGTCTCTCTTACGCTGTGGGCCCCAGAGCTGGACAAAGGACTTGCTGTATAGTAGTAGACAGAATAGTCTGCCTGCAGTAGTCTGCTAGATGCCACTAGAAGATGAACTCTCTTTCGTCCCATCCATGGAGTCCCAAAGTAGTGGGTGTTTGAAGGGCTTCCTAGGATAGTTTTGTGTCATTCAATTATAAATAACCTTTGCTTTGCTTTACTCTCCTACGGATTGACAAGTTTCAGTTCCAGTTGCATTGGCAGACCCATAACATCTTCCATGTATGGGTTGTAGAAGTCCAGCAAGAAGGGAAGAGAACATGGCTCGGAAACAGCAGCTTACCCACCCTGAGTTCACTTAGAGCAGTGGGGAAGTGCAGTGTTTCGAGGCTTCGAAGATGGTGTTTTTCATAAGGAAGGCTCTGTGGAGTTGGAAGTTTAATGATTGTTTTCTATGGAGCTGGCTTGTAAAATGAGCTGGTTGAAATATGGGGCTGGGCACTTCTGGGGTTTCTGTTGTATTTGTTCATGTGGATAAACCTACTTGACTTCAGGGAAGACCTACCTAGGTCTGTCACACTGCTTATAGAGCTGCCTGTGGTTAAGGTGAAGGCTCTTGAAGCACTCCTGGAAGCTCATTTTAGGTGCAGGATGCTGGATTCCACAGTGGAGATAGGTCTGGACAACAGAGCAGATCCTCACCCATCCCTTCCCCATCCCTGGAATAGGAAAACAAGTGCTGAGAGAGCTAGTTGCTGAGCCCTTTATTCCAGCACTGCACCAGGCGGGCTCTGCTGAATCAGGTGTCTCAGAGCAGCTGGAAAAATAGCCTGAATGCACTGAAGTTTGGTGATTCAAAACACACAAAAGGCTCAAACTGAAACAGGGGAAGTTTAAATTGGATCTAAGGAAGAAATTCTTTGCTGTGAGGGTGCTGAGGCACTGGAATGGGTTGGCCAGGGAGGTTGTGAGTGCTCCATCCCTGGCAGTGTTCGAGGCCAGGTTGGATGAAGCCTTGGGTGCCATGGTTTAGTGTGAGGTGTCCCTGCTCATGGCAGGGGGGTTGGAACTGGATGATCTTAAAGTCATTTCCAACCCAAACTGTTCTGTGATTCTACGATCTTAGAGAAGATCAGTTATGACTGTTTCCTTATAAAAAGAACTTGGCACATACATGCCAGTACCTTGGATCACTGCTGTGTATCAGTACAGTAACAACAGGTTGTGATGCTTGTTGTATGTGACTGTGCTGAAGGGGGTGCAGCTGTGAAACAATGGAGTCTTCATGTATAGAAATATATAAAAAAGCAGAAGACTTCTGTTATAAGCCTTCATAGTCACTGTTCTGTAATAGCATAGATCAATCACTGGTTTGTATTGAATTCTGCTTTATAATAACCTGCTTTGCTCAATTTGGGCAGCTTTAGCTTCCTTCTCTGTCATGCTGAATCAAAATCTGAATTTCCATACATTGAAGATGAGGGGCAGGTAATAACTGTTGTTGATCACCACATAATCAAGAACTTCTGGGAAGGACCATGATACCGGAACTTACTCCTTTCCTCCCCTGAGTTTTGCTCGGATGCTCAGAGCAGAGGAAGCAGCATTGATTCACAGGCTGTGTTGATTGCTTGATTGTTGTGGCTTCAAAGCCTCTTTCAGTATTCTTTTGATTGTTGCATGGATTAACATGACGTGGGTCGCTAGGAACAGAGCTTTGATCACGGAGAGGTGCCCAAGAAGTGGTTCCAGGCGCTATGTGCCTGGAACACGTTTACCTGTAAAGTTTATAACTGGGGAGAGATGAGTGAAGTTGTCCTGTGTTAACGGAGGGGATAGGAGGGAAGAGAGTGCACAGAGGACCTATGGTCCTCATGATTTTTGAGTGCTTGCTGTTTCCATTGAGACTGAATTCATATTTCTTGGATGTTCTTTACTAATGAGCCAGTATCTTTGTTTGAGAACATTTTGTTTCTGATAGGATTTTAAGAGGACAGGACTGAAGATGAAATGCACTGAGACAGAGTTCCAGAATGATGAGGTAATGTGTTACGGAGTTCTGAAGTGCCAGTGTAAGAAATCTCACCCTCTAAAAGTACTCTGTTGGAGACAGAGAGAGCTTTCCTTATGTTGTCGTTAAAAAGAAATTGCTTTACTACTTGCCATGGTTCTAAAAGTGCGTATTACGAGATGCTGAGGCTACCTCCTCTCTGATATCTTCGTGTCACAGAATCATAGAATCACAGAATGGTTTAGGTTGGAAAGGACCTGAAGATTATCCAGTTCCAACCCCCTGACATAGGCAACGACACCTTGCACTAGACCATGTCACCCAAGGCTTTGTCCAGTGTCCTTCGAGGAACATTGGATATCTCACCATCTCCCTCTCTTACTCTCCATCAAGAGAGTGAGCAGTGTGTGATTCCTCTTCAGGCACATGGAAGAGTAATAACTTCCATATAAATCTTGGCCCTTTGTGGAGAAAATAGTTTAAGCTAAAATGTAAGTAATAAACCCCTCAAAATCTAGGAAAACAAAATAAAAACACTGTTATTGTCTCTGTTTGTAGCTTGGGATCATCAGCAAATCTTCTGAGAGTGCTCAGTCCCACACCATTTATATCACCAATAAAGATGTTGAACAGGATCAGTTCCAACACCAACCCCACTCACTCCTCGCAGGTCTCCATGTGGACATCAAGCCATTGACCACAACTCTGAGTGCCCATCCAGTACCTTACCCACTTACTGTTCCATCCATCAAATCCATGTCATTCCAGTTTAGGGACAAGAGTGTGTTGCACAACGGTGTCAAAGGCCTTGCACAAGTCCAGGTAGATGATGTCGCTCTCTCTTGCTGTGTCCACCAGTGCTGTAGCCCCATCTTATAAGTCCACTCTATTTATTAGGGATGATTTGCCCTTAGTAAAGCCATTTTGTTTGTCATCAGTCACCTCTTTACTGTCCATGTGGCTTAGCATAGTTTCCAGGAGGATCTGCTTCATGATTTTCCAGGGCATTGAGGAGAGACTGCCCATCCGGGAGTTCCCCCAGCTCTTCCTTTTCTTTCCCGTTTTAAAGATGCATGTAATGTTTCCCCTTTTCCAGTCAGTGGGAACTTCACCAACTGCCACAACTTCTCAGATCTGATGGATAATGGCCTGGCAACTTCATCCACTGTATCACTGATGTATATTTAAATCTTTAAAATACCAGGCAGAATGGCAAACTTAAACCCCCCTTAATGTTTGTTCAAACTTTAAATGCATGCAGAGATTCAGGCGTTCTTGGTAGTCTAATGCTTTTTCATCTTGAAGCATGACATTTTAGGCTCCATTTCAGCTGCGTTATTAATGGACCCCTCTCCGACTCCCGCTTGCAGTGGTATTCAGGTGGGCACACTTCATTGCCAGCACAGTGTGAGGATATCATTAACTCCATGACAAATTTCACTTCACCTCTAAGTTTTTTCTTCTTTGTTTTTTGTCTCATAATTTACTACTTGACAAATTAAATCAGCAAGCTGGTGCTCTTTAAGAAGGAACTGCTGCAAGCATAGTACTTTCTGACAGCTGAGAAAGTTTGGAGTTGTTTTTCCTAGTGCCTGTCTAATGTGGATATTAAACTTTCTTGCCTTAAACTAAAGAAAAACCCAACAAACCCTGCAACCCAAGTGAGATCTCTGTGGTGTAGCACTGCAGAAGCAATGATGAATACTCGGTCCAGACTCTTATTGGAGTGCTGTGTACGCTGTGATGTTGTACATGAGTGAGCAAGGATGCTTAGTCCTGTAGTCAGTTCTTACAGTGAGCTGTCATGGCAGTGAAGTTGAGCACTTAAATACAGTTGGATATCTTCACTGGCAATTAGGCTTTGCAGCTCTTTTTCCCTAATGAGGGGGATAGTTTTCTTCTCTTGGAGGCTGCTCATGTGGATGTGGTGTGTGTTCCATATGCACACGAGCAGTACAGAATTCACATGCTCAGCTCTTGTTTGAGACCCTCTTGATAGGGAGAAAAAAGAATAAATCAAACAAGCCAAGAGTAACTTATTTCCCACTCTTGATCTGGTACCTGTTTCCTGTGGAGCTGCCTGGTGTTGGTTTCTTAGGATGAATGATCATTCACCTCCCTGCAAGAGATGCTCTTAGTAGGAATCAATAAAGATGAAGGGATGTTCATGGTGTGTGTTTATTGAGATGCCTGTTGGCTTTCCAGCACAGGTTATTGTCAGCAGTTGTGATGTTGTATTGACTGCTCAGTGTAAATGCAGAATCCAGACCTTGATGTAGTCAGGGGGAATCATAGAATCATAGAATAGTTCGGGTTGGAAAGGACCTTAAGATCATCCAGTTCCAACCCCCCTGCCGTGACACCTTACACTAAACCATGTCACCCAAGGCTTCGTCTACTAGAAACAGCTGGGCTGGGGCAGCCTGGGGAAGAGAAGGCTCCTGAAGGGGAGACCTGAGAGCAGCTCCAGGGCCTAAAGGGGCTACAGGGAACCTGGAGAGAAAGGGGCTTGGGCCAAGGGCCTGTAGGGCCAGGCCAAGGGCAATGGCTTGAACCTGCCCCAACAGGGGAGACTGAGCTGAGCTCTGAGGCAGAAGCTGTTCCCTGTGAGGGTGCTGAGGCGCTGGCCCAGGGTGATGGCCCAGAGAAGCTGTGGCTGCCCCATCCCTGGCAGTGCTGGAGGCCAGGTTGGACACAGGGGCTTGGAGCAAGCTGCTCCAGTGGAAGGGGTCCCTGCCTGTGCGTGGCAGGGGTTGGAGCTGGAGGAGCTTTAAAGTCCTTTCCAACACAAACCAGGCTGGAATTCTATGATGATTTGCACTTTAATATACAGTCAAAGGTATCATAAGCTCTCTTTCTCAAGGTGCCACTTTTCTCCAATGGGTATTGTAGCAAAACTAATGTGTTCTAAACTGTGATAAATGGCAGCATTTGGTTTCCTGTGCTGTGGCTGGGCATGAATGCAGCTGTGGTGTTGTTAGGCTACATCAACATAGGGTCCATCAAGACATGGTGACAACTTTGAGAGAAGTAAGGAAAAGAGGAGGCTGCTTTCATTAGAGATCTGTTCCAGTGCTGGGTTCTTGTTGGTGTGTATGAGGTAGCATGGTATCAATTAGGTTAGAAAAGCCCTTCAAGCTCATCCAGTCCAACCATTCCCAGCACTGCCCAGGCCACCCCTGCCCCATGGCACTGAGGCCTTGTCTCAGTGCCTGCAGCCCTGCCCTGGGCAGCCTGTTCCAATGCCTGAGCACCCTTTCCACCTGCAAGAAGATTTACATCTCTAGATTTACATCTCTGGGTATTTTTCAAGGTAAAATATTTAAATACAAACAAAATCATGTTTTCTCATAGCTTACACCTACGTGCAGAGCATTCATTTTTATTAATGGAAAGCTAAGAGCAGAGATGTAAAAGCATCTTTTTCTTTCAGTGCCAGTGTTCAGTTCTTCTCAAATCTATCATCGTATGGCCAAGCAGATAAGACAGATTGTTTTATTCCTTCCTGTGGAGCTTGTCCCAGTCAATAATATTGATTAGTGCAGGGTGACTTGATGTAACAAGAATAACACCCTGTTCTTAATTCCAGCCTGTATTTCCTAGTTCATGCCTCAATAGCTCATGCTTGGATGGATTCTCCAATAAGTCAGTTCAGACAGACCCCACTGGAAATTGCAGCTTTGGCATTAAGCAGGAAAATGAAGAATTTTCCTTTCCTGGATGTTGCTCCTCTAAACTGCCCCATTGTGGAAATTAACTTCTTTAATGGAATTCCGGAACTTTTTAACGGAATTCCTGAGCTTTTTTAAGAGCTACCTCTTTCTAAAGACAGTCACTAAAACCGTATGCACTCTGTCCTGAGCTGCTGCTTTCTGCTTCGGGAGTTCTTATGTTAGTGGAAGATCAAGAAGCTTCATGTTCTAGTGGTGTTTGTTTGATGTTCTAATGATGGTGTTTGAGAGCTGAGTCAGCTTGCGGGAATACTGTGGCTGTAGATCATAGAATGGTAGAATCCCAGGTTGGAAGGGACCTCAAGGATCATCGTGTCCAACCCTTCTGGGCAAAGCATGGTCTAGAGTAGATCTCCCTGTCGAGGTGAATCTTAAGTGGTGATTCTCCAATGTTGGACACTGTTTTCTGGAGACATTATTCCAGTGGCTGATTGTTCTCATGGTGGAAAACTCTCCCCTTGCGTGCAGTTGGAATCTCCCCAGGAGTAACTTGTGCCCATCGCCCTTTGTCTTTTCCTTGCCAAAAAGGAGCTTCCATCTTCTTTGTAGCCACCCTTTAAATCCTGGAACATGGTGACATGATCTTCTGAGCCTTCTCCAGGCTGAACAGTCCCAGCAATCTTAGCCTTCCCTCACACAGCTTCCCACTCATCTTTGTGGCTCTTCTCTGGACCCTCTCCAGCCTGTCTTCATCTTCTCTGTAGCGCAGGGACCAAACCTGAACCCTGTATTCCAGCTGTAGAATACTGACCCCAGTATTCCAGATGTGCAGATTTTGCGAGGATTTCTCAGTCCACAAGGAATTCAATACTGTCCTCTTTAATGGGGCAGCAGTAAAAGTATTCAACAGCATCTTACAGTCTACACCAGTGATGAGGATTCTTGTGCAGAACACGCCTTACCTGGAGGGACCATTTGGGGTATGGAAGAACCAGCCTTGCTGACCTGTGTGCTCCTTGGATGCTGCTGTGAAGTTGCTAACAGGAGAAGGGTCAATGAAATCAAGTCCTCAAAGAGCTTTATTTGTAGGTTGGTTGCAGTTAATGACTTAAAGCAAAGAAACTTTGCTCAGAAAAGAAGCTTGGATTCTCTTGCTCGTCAGTTGTGTTCCTCCTCTTGCACCTTCCAGTCTGTAGATATTCTTCTTTGCATTTTAAGGCAGACAGATGTCAGGGTCAAAAAACTCAATGATCTGTTGGTGGTGTTTTGATTTCAAGCACTTTGTCATTTTCCTGTCTATAGAGCTATCACAGTAATGTGATTAGGTTCTGTATTTATTAGTCTTTAGTCATTAAGTAGAGTTCACATGCAAAATGTAAAGGAATTGATAGACTATTCGGGATACAGAGACTTTGCCTAAGTTCATGTTTGGGGTTCATTGGGTTTTTTAGTGCCAAACTGGAGTAGGCAAGTTTAGGTGTGAGATGATAGCAGGAAGCAGACCTGTGCTTAGTAACAAAGGAGCATCACCGAAATAGGAGGGATTTTCTGCTGTATTGCTGCCAATTTCACAATGAGATTGTTTGCTGCTGCTCTCATTTGCTTGGGGGGGGGGCACCTGTTTTCCTAAAGGAGTTTCCTTCTGGAAGGGTAACAAGTGGACTTTATTGCTCCCAGGAAATAAAGGGGTTTGAGGAAACCGGGATTTTCCTTCCCCCTCTTTTCTCTCTCAGTACCCTAATTTACAGTGTTTTGGTGTTTGGAGCTGCCTGTGGAAGCAGCTGTGGGTTTGTGGCAGTGACATGAAGATGGGTGGTTTATCACCCTTGAAGTCCCGCAGTCTGGGCCTCAGGTGTACAAATACTGCTCTCTGAGCCTGCATTTCACTACCAAGGATCATGTCAGAGCATTGTTCCTCTTCGTACCCAACTGGAACTTGGGCAACAGACATTTCTGCTAGGGAAGTATAAGACTTAGTGTAGGACATGGACTCCTGAGAAGATCCAGTGGTGTTATATATAGTAAAGAAGTTAAAATGTCATGTCACTATTAATCAAAACCAAGCTATCTTAGAATCATAGAATAGTTCGGGTTGGAAAGGACCTTAAGATCATCCAGTTCCATCTTTGCCATAAGCAGGGACACCTCACACTAAACCATGGCACCCAAGGCTTCATCCAACCTGGCCTTGAACACTGCCAGGGATGGAGATGGAATGGTGGCATCATCAGTCAGAGGTGCAGGAGCTTTCCATACAGCAATATGGAAGCAACAGTGAATTGCTGCTGTTCTAACCCTTTCTAAGCATTGTGGGCCTCAAAATAGATATTAGCCACTCTTACTGGACAGAGGATGTTTATTACACAAGGTAAAAGCCCTTGTGCTTTAGACAAAGGATGGTTTAAGTGTATGCTCATGTGCTGTGGGTTTGGTTTGGGGCTGTTCCAGTAGCTGCTAAAGGCACTGAAACTGCAGGCCCCCATTGTGGGGTGATGTTTTGAAGAACCATGAGTTTTGAAGAACGATAAGGTTCAAGTGTCCTAATGGTATCTG
Organism: Agapornis roseicollis; assembly: GCA_002631895.1. NCBI lineage: Eukaryota > Metazoa > Chordata > Aves > Psittaciformes > Psittacidae > Agapornis > Agapornis roseicollis. Next base: position 65,618 of record NDXB01002570.1, read on the forward strand.
GGCATGTCTCATCTGTGTGATTGATGGGTGTTGTGTTAGTACCTCCAGTCCAGTATGTTGGACTTCGGCCCTTTTCATCGGTGTGGCTGGGAGATTCTTCTGCAGTTGAAACTCAGTCCTGTGCTATAGAAGACCTGAACTTCCCAGTTTTTCTGCAGTACTGTTACTAACTTTGGCAAGAAGAGCCCAAAATAATGTATAAATACTGCCTGCATTGTTGCTGTTGCATTAGGAGTGCTTCCTCTGAGGCGAACAAGGATAGAAAGAGCGTATCTTTGCCTTAATTACAGATCTTTCGCCAGGAATGAAGCATGTTAATGCATGTTTAATTATCACTTACTAAATGCTTAATTATTGCTTACTCTGTAAAAAATCAAGGGATTTTCAGATCTGTTAGACAACTTGTTCCATGTTATTTTCCAGGAGGACCAGATGATAACTTAATTGAAGGTGGCGGATCCAAGTTTGTCTGCAAACCAGGAGCCAGGAACATTACCATCATCTTCCATCCTCTCCTTAGGTAAGGCAGACTTTCTACTTGTTTCTACAGGTGCAAATAAGTAGAATTAATCTTTGTTCTTTATGGGCATGTTGCCACTTCTGAGATAGCAAGTCCATTGCTGTGAGATGTTGTGAAGTCGTTGATGTGCACATCTATAAGGTAGTCACTCATTCAGCTTGTTGTCAGTGCTCTTTAATCTTTCTCAATAGCATGCACCAGGTGGGATTGCTTGATGGGGTGACCCTGTTTTATTGCTGACTGCCCCTTATAGAATCATGGAACAGTGTGTGTTGGAAGGGACCTTAAAGCTCACCCAGTTCTAACCCCCTGCCATGGGTAGGGACACTAGGGGTAGGGACCTAGTTCCACTAGGGCAGGTTGCTCCAAGCCCTTGTGTCCAGCCTGGCCTTGAACATTGCCAGGGATGGGGCATTCTGCTTATTAAAAAGTCAGAAGGATGCTTTATGAACTGCAAGGTAAGGTCATTCTTTGATAAATGCACTATGGTCTATGGACTGCAAATTCAGTGCCTGATTTCAAGTGCCCTGTCAGTTGCTAACATCTTCAGAGCTCATCAGGTACTACTGGAACTTTAAATCAGAGCAAGCCTATGATAAGCCTCTTCTCACAGAGTCACTCACCTCTGATACTTTAATTTTGCTCTTTTAACTTTGCAATTTACTGGTTCAGCTTCTTAGTTTTGCCTGAATTAAATAATAGGATGTTTTTCCTCAGTTCATGTCAATCTTCCACCTCTGCTTTTGCCTTGTAGGGTTTTCCTTTATCATCAGACATGTCCTTTCCTATTCAGAGCTAGCATAAGAGCATCCTTTAGAGCATTTCCCTCCTTGGCTCTGTCTGTATTACTCACTGTCATGAGTCACTTAGGCAGCAGGGCATGTCTCAGTGCTAAAACCCAAGCAATAATAAAATAGTAATGAAAAGTAATTGGAATCTGATCCCCAGAGGAAGGAATATCCTGACTGACGTCTCAGTGACTGAGACCTGTGGTCATTTGTGACTTTTTAGAACTTACAAATGCAGACACAAAGTGCATAAATTCCTTTGAATTTGAATTTCTGATGTCAGGACATGAGATACTGGAATCATCTTGAGAATAGCTGCTTTTGTGAGGACACGCTTCATCTTTCCTTGATAAAAGGACATTGTGCATTCTTCATTTATTCCTAGGTGCCCATAATGAAATGAATAATTTCATAATCATATTTTGTTTTAAACTCTCTTTTGTACAAAAGAAATGTGCTAAAAATAAATCATCTGCAGCACAATCTATGGTTTTCAGCCATTTTACCATGAGAAAAGGTGGACAATGGTTAAGATGCAGTGTGATGTTCAAGATATGGCCACTGAGATATGGGCTTCAATCCCTTAATCTTTAATGAATTTACAGGCTTCTTTCAAGCACCAAGGGGGCTGATGATGCTCGTATTTCTATTGATGAGATACTTGACATTGATTTGGAAACTGGTGGAAATACTTCTTTCTTTCTCTTTGCCTTCCTGCTTAATTCCCCCTCCCCCCCCCTTCTTGCCATCCGAGTCAAACAGGAGTGCTCTGCTTTAAACAGCACTTCTCACAAGCACTTCACTTTCATTACCAGCTTGCAAGATGGGCGGTAGAAATAATTGGCCTCATAAAAAATAATTGCTTCAAGATGAAGGTATCTGCTTACAACATATTTTTCATGCCAACCATCTGCAGCATCTTCACTTCCTTGCACTGAGTACTTCATCAATAACTGCATGAGGGGGAGGAAAAGACTCTGACCCAGCTTACCCTTTTCTCACTGCAAAATGGGGTGAGGTTGAGTGTAGGTGAGGACTGTAGAAACTCCTTTAAGGTGATGTACCTGTTTGAGTGATCAACAGAGTAAATAATGTGAGTCCTTGCTGCAGTAGGTTTAGAATCATAGAATAGTTCAGGTTGGAAAGGACCTTAAGATCATCCAGTTCCAACCCCCTGCCATAACCAGGGACACCTCACACTAAACCATGGCACCCAAGGCTTTGTCCAACCTGGCCTTGAACACTGCCAGGGATGGAGCACTCACAACCTCCCTGGCCAACCCATTCCAGTGCCTCAGCACCCTCACAGCAAAGAATTTCTTCCTTAGATCCAATCTAAACCTCCCCTGTTTCAGTTTGAACCCGTTACCCCTTGTCCTATCACTACAGTCCCTAATGAAAAGTCCCTCCCCAGCATCATTGTTGTCCCTCTTCAGATACTGGAAGGCTGCTGTGAGGTCTAAATGCAGTGTACCTGGCATGATCATAGGACTGGATTTCTTTTGCTGATAGTAATTCCCTAGAGGGAACTCTGTTCCTGATGGGAGTCAATAGCCATGACCTGTCCTACCAGCAAACTGCCTTACCCATTGGCTCCTGTTAAATTTGGCTCTATGATGCTGGCTGTGCTGGTAAAATGATGAATATGGAGGATTTGCTTAAAATATTAATTAAATTAAATTAAAATATTGATGTTTGCAACAAATTCTAGCACATCATCTTCTATGTGTGTTCCTTATGTGTTTGCAGTCCTTGTTGGCTATTTCTTTGTCCCCCTTTCCTAGACATCATTGTTTAACCATCAAGCTCTCAAGCAGGTAATGGCAGCAGAGTGTGAAGTTTTCACTTACTTCATCTTATGTTTGTTATTGTGGTTCCTTCTGGCCTGCCTCAGTCATCTTTCTTCCATGTCACTTGTACAGGCTTCAAGTGAATCTGTTTTGAATTCAAATTGATATTGTTGGGGTTTTAAGTTGGGTTTTTTTTCTTATCTTTACCAAATTCACATAAATATGTTGACTGAAGTTTCAACTGTGTATGGCTGAGCTGATTTTATTAGGAAGCTGAATTCTTCTCAAAGTGTTGAGCTAACTGGATCACTGAAAAACCAGACGTTGGCATGATGATTTAAAGCCTGAACATCACATTAAGTGATGTCTTTAAAATGTAATTCAGCACAATAATGTTAGGTGGAGAGCTGTAACCAGAGCATTCATATTCATCACATTGATATTCATCAGTCTGAATGTCTGTCTTTTGTAATACCAATATGGAAAGTGTCATTGTCCATCACATCAGGGTTGCACAATCACAACATGCAACTGCTTATGATAGTCATGTTTGGATTGTTTCTTATTTACAAGTGGAGGTTGAGCATGACTCCAGATCCTTTTGAAGAACAAAGGATCTGGAGCAGTCAGGGGTCACCTGCTGCAAGCTCAGCAGTGCTGCGGCCCAACTACAAGGAAGCGCAGCAGCAGGGCCAGCAGACTTCCTTGGATGGATAAGGAGCTGCTAAGGAAACTTCAAGGGAAAAAAGAGGCTTATAAGAGGTGGAAGCAAGGACAGGCGGCCTGGGATGAATACAGGGATGCTGTCCGGGAAGCTAGGGACCAGGTAAGGAAGGCCAAGGGCCAGTTAGAATTCAACTTGGCTGGGGATGTGAAGGATAACAGGAAGGGATTCTATAGGTACATTGCAAATAAAAGACGGACCAGGGACAACGTGGGCCCTCTCCGCAAGCTCTCAGGAGAACTGGCTACCCTGGCTTTGGAGAAGGCTGAGGTTCTCAATGACTCCTTTGCCTCGGTCTTCAATGGCAAATACTCTGACCACACCACCCAAGTCTTGGAAGAGAGATGCAGGCGCTGTGAGAATGAAGACCTTGGGCCCACCATAGGAGAGGATCTGGTTTGAGAGCATCTCAAGAACCTGAACGTGCACAAGTGCATGGGACCTGATGAAATCCATCCGNGTGAGAATGATTGGGCCCACCATAGGAGAGGATCTGGTTTGAGAGCATCTCAAGAACCTGAACGTGCACAAGTGCATGGGACCTGATGAAATCCATCCGCAGGTGCTGAAGGAGCTGGCGAGTGGAGTTGCGGAGCCACTGGCCATCATGTCTGAAAAATCCTGCCCCTCTGCTCTGCTCTCGGGAGACCTCACCTGGAGCATTGGGTGCAGTTCTGG